>JAFMPE010060646.1:0-14434 GCA_024759925.1 Ficus religiosa
TTTTTGAAGGGACAATATTACTGAGAGGTTGTGTGTTACTTTCTTGTAATATTTTATTTTTCTATGATAACTACTTTCTTGGAACCTTCAAATTGTCTCGATTTTAGGAAGTAATTTCTAAAGAAAGCTGTCTTGACAAAGAATTATAATATAAACTATGAAGTTGTCCCATAAAAATTTTCACAAAGAATGTTATTTTTCAATTTATAGACACCTGGAAGATAAGAAAATAAAAAATAAACATATTTAATAATTAACACTTGGAAGGATAAATATGGATTGTCGTGAATTTCAAGCATCCTTAAGAAAAGAAAAAAGAAAAGAAAGAAACTTTTGTCGGTCTTCTGATAGTAGGGCAGTTTTGTACTATTAGATCATATCAAAATGATCTCAAACGAAAGAAATGTGTACAAGTAACTGAATCTAGAATATATTTTTAAGCAAAAAACATCGGATACTCGTGCAAAAACATTATTTTTTAGTTCTAAATTCGGTTTATAATTAACACAGTTTGAAGATTCATCAAGAATAATCTTATAATACTTCATACTCATGAATATAGTCTTGATGCTTTAAGTCATGATCCTCCACAATTACTCACGTGTGTGTGGTTATCATATAAATAGAGAGAAAATTAGGTGGAGAGTCATGTTTTTGAGTAGTTATTCATAATTTTACCCACTTTAACATTAAAATTAATAATTTTAGTGTTATGAAATGACAAAATTATCAACTTTAATATTTGGTGGGCATATTCACATATGCATAATTCCACTTAGGCTATCTATATTTATAGTCATTTTAAGGGGATGCACATAAACATTCACAATCTATTGAAAATATTATTACCATATATTTTCCAGAGAGTAAATACTATAATTTTTTCAATCCTTCATATTATTGCAAATATTTTTTAACGTTCGATTTGTTGTTTTCCACAATTGAACACTATTCCAAATAAAACCAAAGTATGTTGATTAATGGATTATACATCACTATGGATGACCTAAATTAAGTCCAATATATATATACCACTTGAACATAGTGTGCATGGAAAATTAATATCTTTCCTAATCATCTCGTATGAGTCGTTTCATCCATATTTGATAATGAATTGTGCGACCGTCTAGCCACCTGCAAAGAAACGTTTGGGCACATTATATCAAATATCATCAAGACTATCATATGATATCTATAAAATGTACGTATTCGTTTGGTGAATGAATTGAGTTTGAGTTGAGTTGAAATTTTTAAGTTTAAGTTGAGTTGACTTTTTAAAAAGTAGTTATAAACTTTACTGATTTTTCAGAAAAAGACAAAAATTAAGATAAAAAAGTACAGTTTAGTTAGAGTTAAACTTTGTTATCAAACAGACCCGTAGTTTTGTATGCTCCAGAGTCATATTGTCACATCGATTTTTGCACTTTCAGTTCCTTTATGCTAAAACCTTAATTCTATTAGGATACACTCACAATTATTTTCTTCATTTCACCCTCGTATCACTTAGTTTTGATTAATTGCTTTTCAAGTCTTGACCCTTTAGATTCGCATCAATCATGATCATAGCAAACAAGCTAGATTAATTAAACATCCATCTGATGACATAGCGTCAAAAGTCACATAATAGGGCACACACAACAATGTTTGGATGAAAAAGAGCATAAATATTATCTATAAGTTAAGAAGCATGGATTCATTCCTCAACTTACTTATATATATATATATATATATATATTTTGTTGCTAAATTAGATGTTGCATGAAATATTATATGCCATGATGAAGTTCTTTAAAAGAACACATGTCTCGTATTAAACACTACGCGCTTAACTTGAATCCTCTCTATGCTTGCTTATCACAACACCATGTTAAGATTTCACATCTGCCTATCACAACGACATTTACATACGTTTGGTTTAGCTTGATGTAGCACCATAAGATCTCAATATGTCTTGTCTTTACTCACTCTCTTAGTCTCCATTTGATAAGTTAGTTGTAGATGAAATTTTTAAGTTGGAGTTGGTTGATTTTTTAAAAACTAGATATAATTTTTGTTGACTTTTCGAAAAAAGATAAAAACTAAGATGAAAAATTTGAGTTTGAGATGAAACACCAAACGTAGCATTAGTTCTAAAGGCGATCACTCGTGTGAGTGGGTCAATTCATGCTTATATACTGACAATCTGTATTAGGTATGCTCCTACCAATATCTATGATATGTGCACTACAAAACAAGATATGTAGATTCATTTCCGTAAGCTATTTAGATTCATTTTCTTTTCACAGTTGCCAATTCATTATAATAGCATTTAAGTCTGCAATTCATTGCGACATAAAGTTGCGTTCAGAACTCAATTTCGAAAGAATTGGAATGTGAAACAGAATGTTATCAATTATATAGAACTTATAAATTTAAGTTGCGTCTTTCTAAAATACCAAGTAAAATGACATGTACATCCCTTGTACGAATAAAACACAAAGTTAGTCCCACGCTCTTTTAAATTGCTTCATATATAATAAGTACCATCGTGATTTAGCCTATGTTTGACATTCAGGTTTAACTCTAACTAAATTATATTTTTTCATCTTAATTTTTGTCTTTTTCTGAAAAGTCAACAAAATTTATAACCAATTTTTAAAAAGTCAACCAATTCAAACTTAAAAATTTCATCTCATATTAAACTCAACCTAAACACCAAACGAACCATTAATTAACTCACTACAGCGAAATACACAACGTGCACTCATATGGTGGTGTACTCAATACCAAACTTACATCAGTAAATTTCAATACAGAAATTAGTAGCATCATATGCACTATTTTGCCTAATAGAAAAAAAAAAAAAAGGGTTATGAAGATCAAGATTTCACATCTTATAATTGTTTGCAAATTCAAAAATTATGGTCAATGAATTATCAAATGCTATCTTTTATGTTATTCCGTATGACAAACTAAATATGTATTTTAAGGGACCAATTCCTGAGCTGAGTATGAATGCAAATCCTATGTTCGTCTTTGGTTACTCACGGTGCGCATTCTCTTTCTTTTATGTATTTAATTAAAAAGAAAAAAGAAAAAATCTTCCTAACAATAATAAGCTCCAACACCCCAACTCCCACCCTTAAAATAAAAAAAATAAAAAAAAAAAAGAAATTTTCAGCACAAAACCACGACAAATAACTATTATTGATGGGACATCCGACCGGCCCAGACAATCTTGATGGTCTTTACGCTCGTTGTTATGCTTAGGAAGCATAAAGTTATCTATATTGAAAAATTAAATAAGAAAAATAAGAGAAATAAGGCAAGATAAAGATGCATGAATGTGTATATACTTCCACGGATTAGAAAATAGTGAAGATTTCAGTATAGAAATATTAAGAATGGTCCTCATAAAAAAATATAAATTATAAGTATATAATCTGATAAATTATCCAAAACTGACAAATTAACCTCTTAAAATCAAGAGACATATACACGAATAAATTCACAATTCTAAAAAATAATTATATATAAGATAATAACCTTCTCTAATATTCTGGGATCCACAAGATGGAAATTAAAAAAAAAAAAAAAACCCAAAAATACATTTTGCAAAACTATCCATAATTTCGGTTAGTTGCTAAATACTATCTCTAAATTGTTTAAAATAAGGTAGCTCAAACAAACAGGTGGGCCTGGAATTCAGGCAGTTCCAAAGTCGGTTGAGTAGCTGAATGGATGGTTCATCCAATTGCCCAATTAGACCAACAAAATAATTAAAAATTTAAAAAAGAAAAAAAGATGAAGAATAAATTTTTATGCCATATCTGTTAAACGCCACAAAAAATTGGACACGTAATTAGGTCGGCATGAGCAGAAGAAAAACTACATTATAAGGCTCTTGTTTTGGGGAAAAAGACATTCCACCAAAACCCTTGTTGTTTTTGTTACAATTTTTGTTAAGTGACTTGAGAAAAAGAGATTGTCACTCAAGTTTGAAAATTTGGTCACGTAATAAGTTAAAGGAGCCACGAAATTGTGGTCACTTTTTTCCAATATATGCCGTATGCTTTGTCTTGTATCTCAGCGTGGCTTGTGGTTCATTGTTTCTACCTTGACAGGGAATGAATAAGTAATTTATCGACGGAGTACTGTTTGGAATTCAACAAGAATTATAAAATCATAGAAAAAAAAAAATATATATATATATATATTAAAAAAAGTATACAGCATATATAGTGGTTCACCTTTAATATGAGAATTATGTTTTCAGCCACAATGGTAATTTATTACTATGATCAAGAAACTTATAAATGAAAATTACAAACTCTCAGTTTTTAATTTGTGTTTTCTCTCCGATCTCTCAAGGTCGATCAACGTGTTATCTCCGTGTCAAGACAATAATAATTAGGCTTCATAACTTAACACAAATTATCAGATCCGATCGTCAATATATATTGTGTATATTTTTTTTTCATTTTGATATATTTTCGTTAGATTAATGTTAAAAATGCATATTAAGGTTCAGGATAATTTATTATAAAGAGTCCCATTATTTGTTTAAGTATTCACTATTTCAACTTTTGGACTAAGATGCATCCACTTTTTCAAACATTTGCTGATGTTGGACAAACGAATAAGTAGGAGTTCATTATCCTAAAAATTTTATAACTTAGTTTTTCAAATCTGAATAATTGATTTACATACTTAAATTCTTGCTTCTGTTGTTTTATTAATTACTAGTTAAAAAGACACTTTAAACACTTCACCAGCCTCTTCTGGAATGTGGTTATTTGCTTATCACTGTAGGACTCTGTTTGCAAAACTTTTGACTTAAAAAAAAAAAAAAAAAATTTCCTTAAAAAAAAAACTAAAATAAGTGAACTTTTTCTTCACTTATGCTTAAAGCGGCACGTAACCTACAGTCATGATCAACGATGATTATTTTGTGGGAAAAGCAGGCCAACTGCTCTTTATTACTTCAGATGGAAGACAAAAGGGGAATGGTTTATTTTATTTTTATTTTGTTACCTTAAAAGAAAAAAAGATAAAAGGCTTTTTAGTTGGCCTTTCTGTGTCATGAAATTTCAGTGCACGGTTATAAGTTGATTTAAATTTCTACAATATTAACGTTTAAAGTTAAATAATTATATAGTTTAAACTTTAAATATATAAGTTTATCGTTTCTTAAAAGTTTAATAGCCTGTTATAACTCATCCAACTCAAATGTTTGAAATTTGTAAGTCTTAACGTGAAATACGTTAAGTTATGTGGCGCCCTCACTGGGTTATGTGGTTATTTATTTGTTTATTTGAAATTATGTTTTAATTCAATAAATAATTTAAATGCTATATCCATATTAGATAGAGTAGTTACCCAAAATGATTTCTGAACTTTTCAGAAGGTGATGATTTGATCCCTATTTTTTTAATTTTAACTGAAAAGGTCATAAACTTTCTAAATGTTGGCAATCTTTAGTCCTTTCTGTCCAATTTCGTTAAGTTTCTAATGAAATGAGTCATGTGCAATGCATGTGATCTAATTTGAGAGAGTATTTTGTAATCTAACAATTAATTTAACAACAATAAAAAAATCATAAAAAACTAAAAGTTTCTAATGGAATGAGTCCTATGCAATGCATGTTATCTAATTTGAGATGGTATTTTTGTAATCTAACAATAATTAATTTAAAAAAATAAAAAAATCATAAAAAAAACTAAAATTCATCTCTCTCTCTCATTCCCCCCCTCTCTCTCTAATAGAATGAGTCATGTACATTGCATGTGATCTAATTTGAGAGGGTATTTTAGCAATCTAACAATAATTAATTTAACAAAAACAAAAAAAATAAAAATAAAAATACTAAAATTCATCACATTTGTGGTATTGTTTTTAATAAGGGTATTTTCATGATTTTATCTTTTGATAGTTAATAAAACTCATGTGATGGATCTCCCTCCCTCCCTCATTGGTGGGTATTGTTTTTATTAAGGGTATTTTTATCTTTTGATGGTTAATAAAGCTCATGTAATGAGGCTCTCTCTCTCTCTCTCTCGAAATGCATATTGGTGTGGGTATTGTTTTTAATAAGGATATTTTCATCTTTTGATGGTGAATAAAAGCTCTCTCTTAGTGGTGTGGGTATTATTTTTATTAAGGGTATTTTCATCTTTTGATGGTTAATAAAACTCATGTAATGGGTCACGTGACCTCTTTCTCTCTCTCTCTCTCTCATCTTTTGATGGTTAATAGAACCCATGTGATGGGTTACGTAATATTTTCTGTTAAAAACTTAACTGAATTGGATGGAAATGACTAAGTTTGCTGACATTTAGAGAGTTTAGGGTCTTCTCGACCAACATTAAAGAAACATGGACCAAATCGTCGCATTCTGAAGAGTTCAGGGATCATTTTAGCCAATTACTCTATTTGATATTTACCAGTTAGTAGGTTAAGTTAGTATGTGCACCCATAATTGCTAAGGGTGCTTATTTAATCAAGGATCACATCCCCACATAATAGATATGTGATATGATATTTGATTAGAGAAAAAATATAAATACGGATTATTTTCTCTCTCTCGACTCTCTCTCTCTCTCTCTCTCTTTCATGTTTCTCAAATGGGGTTCTTGGGTTGTGGAATTTATGTGATTGTCGTTTTTGTAATAGTCACACACACTATGAGCAATCAAAAATGTGATGATCATATTGATGGAAGATCGTGGGTTTGTCACGATCCCCAAGATCGGGTAGGTGATGTGGAGGAATTAATTGGGGAGAACCCCGTGATTAGTAGCTAATAATGGAATTTCCCATTAAAATATTAATAACCATTTATATATATTTATGCTTCGTTTGGTGAAACATCTAAATTCAAAAATTTCATATCAGTTTTTGTCTTTTTCTGAAAAGTCAATAAAAATTATAATTAGTTTTTAAAAAGTCAACTAACTTAAATTTAAAATTTCAACTCAAACAATTTCACCAAACAGAGCCTAATGTCAAGTCCCTCGGCTCACCGAAAATTACGAAATAGTAGATTTTGTAAAAATGATGATTTTTCCCTTAGGTGTAAAAACATCCAAAGTCTAATTTATTTAAGTTTAGTAGAAAAATTCTTACCAAATTTATAAGTCCTTACCTCTGGCATCAAAGGGGATCTACAGTCCCCTAACAAACAAAATAGCAAAAGTAAAGAAAATAAAATATGGTACAGCCTAGGTGATCACCACAGTTCGAGTGTCCAAATTATTAATACAATCCGAAAATAAGGAAAAGCGGAAATAACATAAAACAAAAGTACAACTTCAACACTGCACCACTACTGGCAGCAAGCTCGAACTCCAACTAGTCGGTGCTACTTCGTGCTTCGCCTGGTGGGGTTTTCAAAATGTTTAAAAAACACAAAAATAATGAGCGAAAGGCTCAGCAGGATACCAGTTATAAAACAGTTTACTTTAAACCCGTTTCAAATAACAAAATGACAACAATACTAAATTAAATAAATATTAACAGGAATTAAATAAGATAATGGAACCAAAATTAGAAGTAGTAACAGGCTACTATCCTAATGACACCTTGCGCGAGTTTAGGGATCTGCCCCCAAGGATATACGTACACTCCGCTCCATATTCTACCATCTAACCATGGGTCTGTAGCAATAAAACTCACTTACCGAGTTTCTAGCTGGATAGAGTTTGGAATCACTTAAAATCATGCCTGAGCCACCGGCACAAGTCTAAAACATTATTCCAAAATAAAGATATATATATTTTATACATGTTTTATATTTTTTAAAAAAATGTCATGTAATATACTTTTCAAATATTTTCCTTACAACCAGATATTTCTCAAATAAACCGTAGAAGTAATCATGGCTAAATCACAAATTTAGAACATGGCTAACAAGGAGGGGATATTGACATATCCTACCTCTAGCCAAAATATCTACTGAAAATCTTCACGACATGCTAACGAGACTCCTAGCACCGGTGTTGATTCCCTTAAACAAACAATACATATAATTTCATTGTATGTTCAAAACATAGATCTTACTCGAAGCTACAAATTAGGCCTAATTAGTGTGCATCCGATACAAAATTAAATTTTTTTTTTTTTTCATATTTTTTTCAAAATTACCATTTACCCTCAAAACATGCAAATTGTAAAATGAACCTTAAAATAATGTTTAAAAGAATAATTAGAGGCTCGGAAGGTCAAAAATGGAAACATGCTGAGCATTTTGCCTCTGTTCGGTTGACCGATCAAGCTCGTCTAGTTGACCGGACAAAGATAGATTGTCCAGTTTCGTCTCTGTACTCATTCGGTTGATCGGGTAGGGCCGTCCAGTTGACCGGATGTCACATAAATTGGGTTTCCAGTTTCAAACCTAGCTCGAATCTCACTCAAAAACCTACTAAAACTAAATCCCAGACCACAAATTGAATAGAAAACAGTTCCCAAACATGCAAACTCAGTTCGTAAGCCAAATCATACATGCAAATCCATAATTCCAACAATTAAACACAAAGCTCTTCAAATGTTCAATTTGGATACTAACCGGAAATTATTTTTATTTGGTTTTAGTGTCATGAATCCTTCTAACCTGTAGAGTCCCGATTAAGGCCTTGGGTTCTCAAAACCTTCCTTCAAAATCGCAGCCAAATGGGAAGAGAGAGAGAGAGAGAGAGAGAGAGAGAGAGAGAGAGAGAGAGAGAGGGGAAAAACATGCAAAAAGAGGAAGAGGGAGGGAGAGAGAGAGAGAGAGAGAGAGAGAGAGAGAGAGAGAGAGAGAGAGAGAGATAGGGAGGGAGAGTGTGGCATGTGTGTGTATGTATAAGGAAAAGAAAACATTTCATTTAACTTAGTTTTTGGCTTGAACAAAAATCTGATCAAGGACAGAACACAGGGGTTGGAAAATTTAACTTTTAAGGAGGGAATCTTTGTACACAGCATAGAAAAGTTCTGAAGTTATGGTAGGGACCATTTTGCAAAATTTTACAAGTTCTAGGGGCCAAAACATAATTTTTCAAAAATTGAGGGGAAAAATGCAAATTTTGAAAATCACCTTTAAAATTTAATTTTAAAAATTTTATATAAAGTTTAATTATCTATAACCCTTATTTAACACGCTAATTAATTCCAATTTAGCTTAATTAATTAAGTTTAATTTTAACGGGCGTTATGGGGTTAGAGCGAGAAGATCATGATCATGATACCCTGGGATTGCCGAATGGAGATTTTTCAAGTGGGGTTGCTTGTAGATTGAGATTTTTCATTGTTGTGTATGCTTCCGTCACTAGTAAACACACATTCTCCTGGGGGAAATCATAGCTTGCCAAGAAGAAAAGTAACAAAATTAAGAAAGGCTTTCTAGCCAAAAAAATAAAAATAAAAAATAATAATAATAAAATAAAATAAGAAAGGGTAAAAAAAAGAGGATAAATCTTTTAATAATTCAAGTTTGAATCTTTCCACCTGCTCCCAATACCAAATTGTAAATATTTTTTTTTTGTTTCTACAAAAAGATATCTGATATATTTTAAATAAATAGGAGAAAGAGGGAAATAATATAATTATAATGGGTATTAGAAAATAATAGAATAATTTTTTAGGGTTAATTTAAAAGGTAGTACCTGTGAGAAAAATATTATTAAAACTAGCACCATTTTTGTTTCTTTTCATTACTAGCATTGCCACGTCATTTTTTCTTCTGATTTGTGGGACCCGGAGGCCTCTAAGGCATGCCAAATTATGAGATTATCCCTGCTTCCCACACGCCCAAATCTCCCACTAATGCTCTAACTTGATTTTAAACCATTTTCAGTGTTTTAAAGAGATAAACTCCCATTTAGAGAGAGAAAGAGAGTGAACGGGAAAGAGAGACCACCACCCATAGAAACCATCGAACACTACTCCATAACCTCTCGGAAACCATCTGAAATCGTCAGAAACCACCACCAATGCCATCTGTAAGCTTTTCGAACTCTGTAATGGGTGAAGAATCTTCTAAAACCACCCAAACCCAGTCGAAAATTCTTAAGTCTCCCATGTCCAAACCCACGAAGTTGGCGGAGAACATTACTCCCTAAAAAAGATCTTCTCAAGTAATGGCTTAGGTAGAGAAAAGGCCATCGGCGGAGAAAAATCCTAAAAAACCAACACCAGAGAAAAAGAGAAGGGCGACCGAGGAAGGGTTCAAGAGAAAGTAAGGGGAAATCGAAGTTAAGGAATCCAAGAAGGTGAAAAGAGCTCTAGAAAGAAGAAGAACTCGGATGTTAAAGAGGTAAAAATATTAAATTTTCAATTATTTGTTTAAAAAGTTTGCATTTTTAATATACATTTGGTAAAAATGAGCATTTTTAATAAGGACGTTTGCATTTTTTATTGAGTATGTAAACAAAATTTTGCATTTTAATATTTGTTTTTGATGAGATTCTACATTTCTAATGATTTGTTGAAAAAAAATTTGCATAAAAAAAAATGTAAAGTTTGTATTTTTATTTGATTTTATAACATAAACTAAAAGTTTGTTGGTTTGGTATTTGAAAATTGAGAGGAAAACTAAGTCTATTGGTTTATATAAATTTTTGGTTGCCGAAGGTGTTTGGGTTTTTGTTGGTGTTTGGTTAATTATTGGTGTTATCGAAAAATGCGGTTGTGTGGTTATTTATTTGATATCATCTTGTAATTTTACTCATATGTCATTTTTATGATGACTTGCTGGTCATTAATTTAATTACTCAGAGTTATATTATTTCTAGCTGGTCATTTTTATGATTACTTGTTGGTCATAGATATAATTACTCTCTTTTGATACCATTACCACAGGTTCTTTCGACGTGTACCAAATACCGAAATTACCATGCAAAAATAAGTACTTTCATTAATATTACAGAGATTTGTAAAAACTTGAAAGGGTCATTGTCACCCTGACAATACCAGGGAGTGATTTGACAACCATGCATTAAGAAATTTATGAAGTTGAAGATGCTTGGTTGTGCTGGACAGGTCTTGCACAACATTGTAATGCGTTTGACGGAATACTGAAGAATGAGTGATGCTCTGTGGTTTGAGGTTGGTGAAGACCTGGGTAGATTTTCCATCAACGAGTTTTACCTGATAACTTGCATGAAATGTATAGGGTTTATCCATCTCGCACCGAATGTTGATAACTGAATAATGAGAAGATATTTTTCTACTTTACGAGTCATGTCGAGAGAACATTTGGAGGTGCAGCTGTCAAATGCAAAATTTGACAACGATGATAACGCTGTCAAGCTTGACTTACTATACATGATATTTTATATTTCTCTTGCAAATACAAATTCTATGAAGATAGACTTGAAATATTTTGCCCTAGCCGATAACTTAGAAGAGTTCAATGCTTTTCCGTGGGGCATGCTCTCATGGAAGGCAACCTGAGCTGCAATATGTAATGCAGTTGAAAACAAACTATCTTCAAAGAGAGGCTAATAAAGTGCATTACAGTAATGCGGGCTTTCCTTATGCCTTATTTGTTTGGGCATATGAGAGCATCCCAACAATAGCAGGCAAATCACGACCAAGCATGTTGAGGCCAATCCTCGTATGCTGTCATGGACCTCCACGGATAATGTGAAGTTTGATGCTATGATGTCGGCTTTAATCGTTGTTGGCAAGAAACATGTAATTTCGATACTATATTATTATTACTGTTAGTGTCATTTAGAAGTATTGATCATTTACAAAATACCAGGATTGTAATTTTTATAATGACCATAGTTTTGTAAGTGTTAATACCAGTGTTGATCATTTATAAAATGATTGGGTGATAATTTTTGTAATGACCATACTTTTATTAGTGTCAATACTAGTGTTGGTCATTTACATAATGACCGGGTATTAATTTTTGTACTGACTATACTTTTGTTAGTGTCAATATCAGTATTGGTCAGTTACATAATAACCGAGTGATAATTTTTGTAATGACCATACTTTTGTTAGTGTCAATACCAGTTTGATCATTTACATAATAATCGAGTGGAAATTTTTGTAATGACCAAACTTTTGTTAGTGTTATTACCAATGTTGGTCAAATATGGGTGTTGTTTGAGGGCAATCACAACCAAGACCCGTATGTGGTGTTGTCTGACACCTACTATAGGCGGAAGCTGCTCTTTGATGAGTGCTTCTCCAATAGTCAAGCTGATGACTATAAATCAAGCACTTATTGGGAGGCAACCCAAGTTTCTAAACTTTTTACTTGTTTTGTTTGATTTTTAAAAATGTCTTCTTTTTGAATCTTTTTACTTTTTCTTCCATTTTTCTTCTCTAGGTACAAGCTTCGGAGCCGAGGGGAGTTGGCGACACATTTTGCAGGAGCGGGTCATTAAGCCAAAGCACCAACAAAGGGAGTTTCCTAAATTCCTCTCTTTAATTTTCTATGACTAACACATTGAGGACAATGTGCATTTCAAGTTTTGTTGGGGGGGGGGGGGTGAATTATGGTTTTCGTTTTTCTTGTTTTCTTTTACAGATTAAAAAAAGAAAAAAAAAATCGAAAAATATGAAAATTTTAAAAAGTTTTGTGAATAACTTGAGGTGTTTTGTACTTTCTTTGGTGATTCTCATTGATCCAATGATATGAACTTTGGTTGGCATTGTGCATAGCTTTTGGAAAAATGTGGATATTGCTTGAGTTCATGTTTGATTTTTGAGTTAGTTACATTTTGATTGTGATTATTCCATATTTGAGCACCTTGTCTTGATCTTTGAGTTGTGTGCACATTTGGAGAATGTTTATGTGACTGTATGATTTTCCTGATTTCAAAGTGTTAGAATTTGTTTGATTATCTCTTGAAGCGAAATCCTAGACTACACTTGATTAGGGAGATGATTTAGGCAATCTTTGGACTGTTTGAGCCTTTCGAGCCTATCTTGCAATATGTTTATCCCTAGAGTACCGCATTGAGCCTTATTTCTTTTTGTCACCCATATTTTTAGTCTGGCCTTTTAATAATTTCCAACTTTCTATCCCTCACTCCTTAAGCATATGGTTATTTTAGGATCTATCTTGAGCAATGCTAGAGTATAGAAGGATGAGTGGAGTTGTGAAAATTTTGTTTGTGGTAAAAAGAAAAAAGAAAAATGAAAAAAAGAAAAGAAAAGAAAAGAAAGAGTGCTACACCCTTTGTTCATAAAAGAAAGAAACAAATAAGTTTGGGGGTGCAGTGACTCAACAAAAAAAGAAAAAAAAATGAAATAAAATTATTTGAAAAAAAAAAAGAGGAAAAAAAAGTGGACAACAAACGAAGTTGAAAATAAGTTTGGGGGCGTTACTTGGAGTGGTGAAAAGAGCTAAACAAAAAAGGTCCTAGAATGATTAATGTGTTGAGGGTGTGATTTGAGCCACATTATTTCCTTACATCTTACCCTCACCCTAGCCCACATTACAAGCCTAACAAAGTCATATTGATCTTTGATTTTGTGTTAGTCTACGTTAGTGGAGAGAGTGATGAAAAGCAAACTTATGATACTTGTTTGTTTTTTTGAGATCATATGTTCATTTCATATTTTCATAAATTTATTTGGATTGCACACAACAAATTGAGAAACACAATGCACACATTTGAGATGGGACTTACTCTTAAGTTGATCGAAATACTTGGACAATGTTTGCATTCTTCTTTGAGCTATGTCACTTAGTAGTCTTTGATGAAAATTTTTTAGAATTACCATTGTAGTTCAATTTGCCACTAGTTTGTTTTTATTTATTTTCTTGTTTATTTTGTTCGAGGACTGACAAAATCTTAAATTTGGGGGAGTGATATCCATATTAAATTGAGTTATTTTACCACTTTTACGCATATAAATTGACTATGTTTTTTAACATTTAAATATATTTTAAGTTAGTTTATTTTAATTTTACTTAATTTTAATTTAAAGCAGTTTATTTTGATTTAATATATTTTTGTGTCATTTGATTTGATTTAGTCTAATATTAATTTTAATATGTTGTTATTGATTTATCTTCCTAAATAATTAATTTTCTAATTTGTATAAGTTAATTAAGGGAAAATAGACAAAAAGGAAATTTTAAATTCAAAGTAGGGGTAAAACGGTCATCAAAAAATCTAAAAAGGGATTAAAATTGAAATTATATTTGTCACCAATCAGTAAGCGCCACGTGTCCCACACGAAATCCTATGCCGCGCGTTTCACTAGTCTTGCGTGCACCTGCGATTTTCACCCATTCCATTCCCTCCACGGCTCTAGCGGCCTCCACAGCGAATTCTGTAGCGCCACCTGTCAGCTGCGAAGAAAAAGAAAAAATAAAAAGCGAAGTGGTGGGGCCCACACCAGTCTGAAGCTACAAAGGAAAGGAAAGGAAAAAAAAAAGGAAAAAAAGGAGTGTTAGGAAATTGATATTCTAATGCTTTAATGCAGCCTTTACTTATTCTAAAGGAAAGAA
>JAFMPE010060757.1:1430-15862 GCA_024759925.1 Ficus religiosa
CAATAAATATTAATTGACTCGGTAAGCTTAAAAAATTCTATACATATACGATATATTTTATAAATACATTATTATTCCATCTTCCCTAGCGCTAAAATTTCACTTTCCAATGAGAATTTGTACAACGGGTACTAAAAATTAATTCAAAAAAACAACATCGATCCACGATGCAACCTCATCATATTGCTAATTATGTGCATAGAGAGAGAGCAAATTAATTCAATTGCTAATTAGATATTTGCATTTATAAGAACTACATATGCAGTGAAACAATATCCCGCCAAATATTCCATTAAGTCTAAAAAGCAATATTGTTTAAGAATTAAGAGTGATATATAGCGTTTGAATCTTATTAAAAAAAAAAAGACAGACAGACAAACAAACAAAGAATGATAGCGTTTAAAATTAGTTAAGGTAAGAGCTGGTTTTGGTTGAATATTTTACGGCAATCGTACTAAACAATTGAAGTGAAGTGAAAACGAGAGAAAGAGGACAAGATGGAGTTTATATCAACCTATATGTCAAATATTGATCGGTGACACTGACGAATGTACTACATACAAGCATGATGACTAAAAAATTATGTGTTACAAACATTATATAATGTTTTGCCTAAAAAAATAATGTGTAATTAGTGAACGCAAATCCAATAAAAATAAGTTATCTGTTGTGTGATATGTTCGAAAACAGACATACCATGTACACGTGATATTCTACATGTATATATAAGAAATAATACATGTAGATATTTGCAAATAGAACCAACTTTATAGGACTTAGAGAGAATATGGTATGTCGTGAACTAATTAATTAAGTATAGGTATTAGTAAAGTAAGATGTTCTCTCTCTCTCTCTCTCTCTCTCTCTCTCTTCCGGGTTTTATAATTCTCAATTTTCAACAGCCATCTTTTATCACGAAAAACTAATATCCAAAAGAAAAACGACAAGAACGTGATCAGCAACGGATTTTCAATAATGGCGAGTTTATAAACTTAGAAAATATGGATTAACGTACGAATTTGAAAATTTCCTATCAAGGGGAAATTTTCGTTGAAAAAAAAAAAGAAATTATAAAATACAAAATGGAACACGTAAAGTTGGAGAAAAAGAAATTAGTTCATAGAATTTGGAACGTGATCCAAAACCAAACAAAGCCAAAGATGGGTCGTCGTCCATTTGTGCATGTGATTTGCTCTATTATGAGAGTGGGGGAAGTGCTCCCAAAAGCTCTTGGGGCGCAGACTCATTGCGTGGGAGAAGGGTTTTTTTTTTTTTTTTTTTTTCCTTTTTTATTTTCTTTCCTTCTTTCGCAAAATACAAAGTAGTCAACATATCAATTTACACGTTTGTGAATTTTGAGTAATCATTAGCAATATTAATTTGATCATCTAATTAAAATTAAAATTGCCCACTAATCAAAAAAGATTAAATCATATCACAAAAGTTTGATGTGTTTCTAGAATATGCATAATTTTACTATACATAGTGTTTTTCCCGTTTGGCCTAACTACAACTTGTACAACATCTGGCTGTTACTTATGCTTCACGAGTAAATTGCAAATTTCATTTGAATATACAAAATCAACAGACAAATTTGATTCTTTCAACTGTCACATGGCAAATTATATATCTTACTAGAACCTCAATAATTAATTCTCACTGACCACGTCCTATAAGTATCATCGAAGCAATAAGTCACTATCTGGGCGGAATTAAATATATGACAGGGTTACTTGATATTGTAATAATTGTTGATCAGCAAGAAGAATATACGGCCTTTATTTTTTTTCCTTTCCCCTTACTTATTAGTAGTCTTAAACTTGATTTTTATATTCTAAAATGCCTAACTTCGAGTCTTATATGTTAGCTCAGAGGGCATGTCAAAAAGGACCCGTGACATTATTAATCACGACTAAAAATGGGAAAGTTCCAGTACCAAAAACCATGGAATTATGTTTTGTTTTTTCTTCTTATTTTTTCAAAACATTCCTTTGAAAAAAAACAACAAATTGAACAATAAGCAATTAATAAATCAAACATATGTAAGTATATACATATACGCATATATATATATATATACATCTAGGTAGGGGGTTTGGTGGAGCTAGATTACAAAGCGAACATTGCATGAGTCAAAAAGACCGAAAGTAGAAGATTTTAGGGTAACTTTTTTTTCTTCTGAGTTATTTGGTCAGAAGTTGAAAATTAAAAGATGGGGAGGGTAGGTTTCGTCAACTTAGAATCCCATAGCTTTCTGTTGGCTGAAATTAATTAATTATAGGCCCGTTGTTTCTTTTACAAGAAGCAGATGATTTATTAAATATAATTAACCAATCAATGCTCCTCAAAAAAAAAAAAATATATATATATATATATATATATATAAACAAAGTCTCACACACTCTCAGTACTGGAAGACTGCAAGTGCATGGTAAATTGGTAATTCACGCAACTGAAAATATTGTAGCCCAATTTGCTTGTAAATAATCCAAATTAATGACATATTTGAGTGTTATGGATATTGGTGAGTCCAAAGCATGTAGTCCAATTTGCTTGTTATTGCAATATCATTCCACTTAAACAAATATTACAATTGATATTGTGAAAAAAAAAAAAAAAAAAAAAAAAACCCAAGATCCATATAACAAATGATCATTACAATCAGCATAAAAAGTAAATCATTGTTTCTACTAAAAATTATATCAAGGATTTTTTCATGCACTCTTTCCAATTGGACGCGTGTGTATTTAAGTATGTAAATGAGACAAAATCGAGCTCCACAATACATAGATCTTTCAATATAAGCTCTTTTTATTTATACGATAAAACGAATTCATTGTCAATCCTAAAATCTCTATACTAAGTACAAAGAACATATTTGAATGTTAGGAATATTCGTGAGTCCAAAATGTGGTCCAGTTTGCTTGTAAATCCTAATGGCATATTTGACTGTAAATCCTTATTTGATTATTATTAACATTACAGGACTATCATTAATAATTAATCAATCAAATGTCAAATTATTAGCTTGCTTTATATAGATGTCTACATTTTTTTTTTATAGATTATTTAGCATAGACATCCCCTAAATTTATTACTTTTTAATAACTCCTATGAACTTGTTAAATTATTACAATGTACTCCATATAACTTAATTTTATGTTAAATTAGTTATAAAAACCCCACATACAACTTATGTGAAGGTAGAAAATCTCATTTCCAACGAAAAAATTTCCAAACCTAATACAAACCCTAATAAAAATCTAACAAATTTAAGTCTTCAATTTAATGTAAAATTAACTAAATATGGTATATTGCAACAATTTATGAATTCAAGGGATAAATTGGCACTGAAAATTTTTAAGAGGCAAGTTGTCAAAAGGTAATAAATTTGAAAAATATCGCTAAATACCCTAATTTTATACGATAATTTCTGACTAGTTGAAAAATATAACTTTTCATCAATATAGAACTCGCTACCAAGTGTTCCCAACATATTTTTGTTGTGAAAAATATCCCTGATCATCGTATTGGAGGAAAGGTGTTAAATATAAAGATATATATATATATATATATATATATGTTTTTTGTCTTTATCACTAATCGCCGTGCATATTCTTTAATTATTTTCCAATCTTTGAATTAGCCTGATCTGCTTTTGGGATTTGATTTGTCTTATACAAAGGAAGATGCGAATCTTAACATGAAAATCTTTCACTTAACTTCAGAGGTCATGTCCTCTTTAAAAGTGCTCGAATTATTTGGTAAAACTTCTTTCTGATCTCCATAATATGAGATCTGCGTAAACTTCCCTTACCCCCTCAACGCATGCAAAATTAAGGCACTAAAATCCCTCTTTATGATATTCAGGTCCCACACGTTTTATTCTTTCTAATTAAATGATATTTTCACTTAATTACCTCAACTTTGTCCCTTGTTATCCATTTCATTTTGTGGTACGTTCCTTTAAACTCGTTTTGTTTCAATTTTGTTTCCTTTTTCTTTCTCTTTTCTCTCAAGGAAAATCATATACACCAGTAGAAAGAATACAAATTTTAAACGTCAAATTTCTATCAAGTTATGCTGAATTAGTATACATTTCTATCAACGCCAGGTTGTAAACAATATTTTAGATTTATAATTTGAAGGTTCATACTGTGTTTTACCAGCATCTAGTTGTTGTTCAGAATTATATATTAAGAGAAATAAAGTCGTAAAAAAAAATAAATAATCATGAACATGTAAATTTTGTTTAAGTTCGTTTCAATATGAAACAACGTCATATTTCAGTTAACACACTAAACCATTATGATAATTAAAAAATTTACAGAATAAAACTCACACACCCTCAAATATTCTTTTTTCTAAATCTATCTCATAATAAACCCTAATAACGACAACCCTTATCTACAAAGAAAAATTTGGATAATTAAAATGACGACAACCCTTATCTACAAAGAAAAATTTGGATAATTAAAATTACAAGTGTGAAGTCTCAAAACTCCTTAATTAAATAACTGTTAATAATGCAAGCTAGCTAGCTTCCCGGCTCCTTCCAACCTGCACCGACACTTACTTCCATAAAGATTGGTCCACGTACTGTCCATATACGTGTATATATATATATATATATATAACATTAGCTAAACTCCATAACTGAATAGACATCGCTTTCTTGGTCAGTATTCACTTGTTATGATGCTGCCTCCTCCTTTTTTTCTTTTTCTTTTTATATTTTTCTATATATATATATATATATATTTTTATCGTAGTTGTCATGATTTCTTGTACGTAATAACAAGAGAGTGGAACAATAATATGTGGTATCACGTACTTAATGGGATGCTATTGCCAATATTAACGGAAAAAAAAAAAAAAAAAAACTCAGCATGATTAAAAAAGTAGCCAGCTTGTTATTCTAGTATAATTTGTCACCTTTATACATCTTTTTTCCTGGTCGGGGTTTCTACATATGCTCGTAGTAAGAGAGAGTGGAACAATTATTGAAAGGGAATTATAATTAGAATTCGATAAAAATGAATTTTTGATCTTCAATATTTATCAGAAAAGCTTTAGGAAAAAATAAAATAAAATGCATGTGCCGACACTAATTATCACTAGTGATACTTAATGGTGTAAGTATTGTACAAACATAAAAAGTAATTCTAAACATTTTGTATTCATGAACAAAAGTCCTCTTTAGTTTTCACTTTATACTAAAGCATCATGACTTGTTCATAATCGATCAAAAACAGAAAAATTTGGAATGGTTTTAAAGGTATACAGTATTCCCATTTATAATCTACTTTATGTTTATGTTTTTTTTTTTTTTTTTAATTTCCCCGGTTATAAAGTTTCCA
The DNA here is from genome assembly GCA_024759925.1 of Ficus religiosa. Lineage (NCBI taxonomy): Eukaryota > Viridiplantae > Streptophyta > Magnoliopsida > Rosales > Moraceae > Ficus > Ficus religiosa. Next base: position 6,791 of record JAFMPE010060757.1, read on the forward strand.
AACCTATTAGAGGTGTGTTCGATAAGCTTTAATAGGTCGGCAGATTTATAAACCCATATTAAATCTATGAGTCGTTTTAGAGAGACTAATTTTAATATCAATTTTTAAGTATGATGAGTTATGATCATTTTATTATTAATAGATATATTGTCAATTATTGTGGTAATTCTTTTAAAATATACTCATAAAAAAATGACAACTCACATCCTACTTAAATCAAAACTTTAAAATTAGAATTGAAGTTAACGTTCTGAGCATTTTTTTTTTTTTTAAGTTTATAGTTGATTTTGTAAAGTTAGTTTCTTAAAATATGTGTCCCGTGATAAAAGAGGAAAAAAGAGAAGCTCTTTCTAAGATCTTCGAGGAAAACGTTAAAGGCACTCAAAGCATGTTAATAACTAATGAGTAGTTGTCCCTCGGATCATTAATAGGAAACGCAAAGGCACCTTCCCATTATATGTTTTCCTCCTCCATTTTCGTTAGCACTTTTCTTGGACATGTAATATGTTATAGCATCTTCATTGAGCTCCCAAAATAAAAAGAATTTTTGGGAAAAGGAAAAAAAAAAAAAAAACCTTCAAAACAAAGAGGAGAATTATGTGAGAGGATATAAGAAGTTACTTTGCTCGTAAAATCATTTCTTAGGGTGTTTGGTGAATGAGTTTAGTTTAAGATTTTTAAGTTTCAATAGTAATTTTTGTTGACTTTTTGGAAAAGACAAAAAACTTTTTCAGAAAAAACAAAAAAAAAAGTACAGTTTAACTCAAGTTAAACTTGAGTACCAAACAAGCTCTCTAATATGAATAGTTTTTTTTTTTTTGGATAAAATATTTTTTACATACTATTGTAGAATTCTCCGAAAAATAATTTTTATATTGACGTGTGCTTGTGACTAAGCCGCAGCCACCTGCACCCTTTGTAGTCGAGGGAATAATGGTAGAAAGACCAATCTTCATGAAAATTCCCCTAAAGCATTGCAAATCAAGTTTATTATAGTTTTCCAACCTAAAAAAATATTTGTTTTCGCTTTCAAAAGAATATGTGCTCCACGGCATAGTGCTAAATAATGCTGCCTTTTTTTTTTTTTTTTTCCTTGGTATTAAAAGTGGAAGCCCTTTCTCTAGCCCAAATTAAAAGAGAGGAAGATCTATGAGTCACGGGAAAACAACAAACGAAAGAGGAAAACAAAAAATAAAAACAAAAATAACCCAAATGAACTTCTTTATTTTATTTTTTTAAGTTAAGCTAAGGAGATTCGAATTTACCACCTCATGATATATATAATAACTATGAAATTATGATTAGACTATATATATATATATGTCGCGATCAAATGAACTGAAATAATGAAACAAGAAGCAAGCAAAGGAAGAAGTAGGTATGTTCCTAGAAAATGGCATGAGTGGGTTTATGGCCACGGCCTCGAAGGCAAAAAGAGAGTAGGGACCATTGCACGATGTGCTCACATACTGTGCTCACATACATGCTCCCATGACTCCTGTTTTTCTCACCTCTCCACTCTTCTTTCTAACTTTTTCCTTTCACTTCCGACATTTCCCTATCTCACCCTTTTTCATTTTTCATTTTTTTTAAATTCTTTTCCTTAACAGTTTTTTTTTTTTTTTTTTGGTACTCAAAATTCCGTCTTTGCCCACTTCCCCAGCGCCTATAAATTGGTGCATACTCTAGACCTCTCTCCACAACACACCAATCAAATTAGCTTACAATATTATATACCCTTTAAGTAGTTCTAGAGAGAGAGAGAGAGAGAGAGAGAGGAAGTCACTTCAGAGAGACAGACAGAGAGATGGAGCAGATCATTTTTCCAGTTATTGACATGACAAAACTCAACGGCGACGAGAGAAAGACAACCATGGAGTTGATAAACGATGCTTGTGAGAATTGGGGCTTCTTTGAGGTATATACTCAACCAAGTACTTCTTGGAAATGTTTTTATTTTTATTTTTATTTTTATTTTTTCGTTTTTGTTTTTGTGATTTTTGACTTGTTTTTTTTAAACTTAATTTGTATATATGTGTATGTATATATCAATTTCAGCTGATGAACCATGGGATATCCCACGAGTTCATGGACACGGTGGAGAGGCTGACAAAGAAGCACTACAGAAAGTGCATGGAACAAAGGTTCAAGGAAATGGTGGCAAGCAAGGGACTTGATGCTGTTCAGTCTGAAATCAAGGACTTGGACTGGGAAAGCACCTTCTTCTTGCGCCACCTTCCCGTCTCAAACATGTCCGAAATCCCCGATCTCGACGACGACTACAGGTTTCCTAGATCAACAACACCATCTTTACATAGATATATATATATATATATATGACCACCCTGTTACTCAAATTAATTATTAGCACACATTAAAAACGTTACAACATGATAGTTTTCAAACTTAGCCTATCGATAATTCCACACATGTTTTAAAAGGATGTATTTGTTTTGAAACATGATTTTCAGGAAGGTAATGAAGGAATTTGCTGCGGAGCTGGAGAAACTGGCAGAGCATCTCTTGGACTTGCTGTGTGAGAATCTTGGACTAGAGAAAGGGTACATAAAGAACGTGTTCTATGGGTCTAAGGGTCCAAATTTTGGAACCAAGGTGAGTAACTACCCTCCATGCCCCAAACCAGACCTGATCAAGGGCCTCCGCGCCCACACCGATGCCGGCGGCATCATCTTGCTCTTCCAAGACGACAAGGTCAGCGGCCTTCAGCTCCTCAAGGATGACCAGTGGATTGATGTCCCTCCAATGCGCCACTCCATCGTCATCAACTTGGGTGACCAACTTGAGGTATATATAGTACTCACTTCGTATATTATTTGACTCTGTTATTCATTAAGCAAAAAAATAAATAAATAAATAATAATAATAATAATAATTTTGTTTTGATTTTTTAGGTAAAAAAGCATAAGAATGTTGAATTATCATCCCTAGGGTAATCAAAATTAAATTTTACGCGTGTAGTCAAGAGTTGACATGTGAAAATAGTTACCAAACAAGCCTATAAAAAAAATATTAAAAAAAGAAGAAAGAAGAAAACTCTATCTGTCTCCTGTTTGTTAGTGTTTTATATATATATATATATATATATATATTTTAAAGTAACTTTTTGTGTGTAGGTAATCACCAATGGGCGATACAAGAGCGTGATGCACCGTGTGGTAGCTCAACCGGACGGGAACAGGATGTCCCTAGCATCGTTCTACAACCCGGGAAGCGACGCGGTGATCTACCCAGCTCCGGCATTGGTGGAGAAAGCGGCGGAGCAGGACACCAAAGTGGTGTACCCAAAGTTCGTGTTTGATGACTACATGAAGCTGTATGCCGGGTTGAAATTCCAGGCAAAGGAGCCTAGGTTTGAAGCCATGAAGGCCGTGGAATCCCCACTCAACGTGGATCCCATTGCAACTGTTTGATGATGATGATGATTAGACCTCTTTTTTATAATTAATCAGTGACGACAAAACAGAATGGCTTTATTCGATTAGTATGCGTCTTACGTTTCTGTCTTATTTTGTTTATATTTTCTATCTCTTTAATGTCCCAAAAACACGAGTTTGTGTCTCTGTTGGGAACTGTTTGGAATGTTTGGAAGTTAGCTTTACACAAGCTATTTATATATATATATATGTGTGTGTGTGCTTTTTGATGTGATAAACAGTTCCTATGGTGTGTGTATTAACTTTCTGTCTTAATGCTGTCCATGATGCGTGTGAAGTGCGATGTACTTTTACTGTTTAATTAGTGAGCAAATATTACCCTTTTGAAAAGAAAAGGTGTGTTCTTAGATTCTATTCAGCTTTTTACTGTTGAGAAAGGTTTTTTTTATTTTATTATTATTATTATTTTTATGTTAACGTACTACAAAAAGACCAGGTTTAATGACAAAAAGGGGAAACCATTGAATTAAAAGACACCGTCCATAAAGTGTAATTTTGTTAAAGAGTAGTTCAACCAAAAAAAAAAAAAAATTTTTTTTTTTTGTTAAAGAGTAATTAATTGGCTGAATATCGGTTCTCCAACATGCCAGTGGATTTTTTTTTTAATTTTAATTTAAATTATGGGTTGAGATTATATTCTAGTTCCTAAATATAATCTTAAATATAATCTATTGGATTTGCAATTAAAAAAATGATATGGGAATAAATGTAGAATCAACTCAAAATTTTTAAGTCCCAGAAAAAGGAGGTTGTGCTCCATGATTTCCATTATTATGATTAATCTAACATTTATCCCAAAAATAAATAAATAAATATTTTGCTTTATCAAAATCTAAGATCAAGGAACTTTCCTGGTTCTACTATAAATATCCAAATAAAATTAAAAACAATATCCAACTTCTACAGGTGGAAGACCAAGCAAATATTATTTGTCTAGCTATTTCCTCGTAAGTTAATATCTCCCTGTACAAGTGGCAGACCAAACAAGTGGGGCTTAGATTTTCTAATCTATAGTAATATTCCCATTGTTGAATTTTTTTCCATAAATCTAAGGGGCCTGAATTTCCGTGTACCATGATGGCATTGGACAACTGGAAAATGCAAACAAACTATTTTACTATTCAATTTATTTGTCTATGATCATTAGAAATAGGTTAGGAATACTAACTCTAATATCAATTTTTGAGTATTAACTTATATGACATATGAGTTGTCATTTTTTTTATTGGTAAGCATTTAAAGCATTATCACGTCAATTGATTGTAGTTATCAATGAAAAATGACACATGAGCTTGTAATCAAAAAATTAAGATTGAAATTGATATCCCTAGTATTATTATTCACCTTTTTATATTTTAATTTTTTTAAAATATTTTCTAAGGCTACCCAAAGGAACATAACAAGATATTTTAAAGTATATCTCTTTCGGACATTATTTCCAATGGCGGACCTCAAAATGGATAGTATGGACTAATAAAAATTGGGGCATCACTTGGAAGTTAGCACGCATTGTTTTAAATTGGATTTTTACAAAATTATATATGTTGATAACTCTATAAAATTGAGTTATTTTACTTTTTTTACTCGACTAGTTTTGTTATGTTCTTGAGTATTTTACTTTATGTTATGTTATTTTAAATTAATTTAGCTTAATTTTAATTTTAAATTAGTTTATTTTGATTTGTATAATTTGATTTAATTTTATCTAACTACTCTAATATTACTTTTAATATGTTGTTATAAATTTATCCTTCAAAATAATTGATTTTATCATTTATGGAATTTACTTAAGTGAAATTGAGGCAAATTTTCTATTTAAAAGCTTAGGGGTGTTTGGTGAATGAGTTTAGTTTAAGATTTTTAAGTTTTAATAGTAATTTTTGTTGAATTTTTAAAAAAAAAAATTTCAAAAAAAAAAAAAATTTTAAAAAAGATAAAAATTATGATAAAAAAGTATAATTTAATTTAAAAATGAGATTGCAGGCAAAACACTGCCTTAAAAAAAGTCATAATTTCAAGTTAATCAGGAACCAGGCAAAGCCCATTTGCAGGCGTCTCCACTCTAACTCACTCGCCTCCAGAGCCGTCGAATCCCACCCAAGATCTCAATAGCGCGCGTGTGTGCTTCACGCACGAAATCGGCGCGTCTCCGTCAGACCCGCCCAGGTGCCGGTCCTGAGCTTGCCGGATCCACTGCGCTCTCTCCCATCAAGTTTCCCGTGAGCTTGCCTTGTTTGCCCAGCCAGCCTTCGACACGCGTTCAAACAGCCCCTTGTTTTTCAACTGACCATTTCCTCTCCTCCACGTGTCGCAGGCGCACCAGAAGGAGCGCTGCAGTTAAAGCCAACGGAAAGAAAAGAAAAGAAAGAAAAGAAAAGGCAGAAAAAGAGGGGCTTGGGGGTTTCGTTGGTGTGAGCTGGGGGGAAGGCCGAGAGCTGAAACGGGAGGCCAAAACCCAGAAGAAAAACCAGAGGAGAAAATGAAGAAGAAAAAAGGAAAAAAAAAAATAGAAAAATAGAAAAAAGCCAAAAAATAGTAATGTTGGTTTTTTTAAGTTTAGGAATTAGTTCTTGTTTTTAGTTTTAGACTTTGTTTTCAATAAATTTTAAGGAAGATGACATTTGAAGAGCAGAGAGAATGAGATGACAAATTCACAGAGAATTTGAAAATTTGTGAAAACAATCATTAGGGTTTTTATTCTTTTTTCTTATCTTTTTAATTTTTGTAATTGGATGATGCTTAAACCTTTGATTTGTTTAATTTTTTTTTTTTCATTTATGGATATTGTTCAGTTTATTGTTTTTAGGATTTGATATAGCTCTACTTGTGCTCTATGTTGATGATTTAACTAATTGTTAATGAAATCTCTATTCAATTCATTTGTGTTTTTCTATGCTTAATGCTTCTAATTTGTTAAGAAATAAATTAGTTGATTTGATTTATAAATTTTAATGCTTGGGATATATTAATTCATTTATCGATGTGGAAAAATATAATCTTAGTTGTTGTTGAATTTGGACGGCCAATGACACTTTGATAATCATATTAGGATGTGCTTAATGAATGTATAGGTAGACAAGTTAGACAGAGATATCAATTTGGACACTTATGCATGTAATCTTATTTGACACTTGGGAGAGGTAGTAAGGTTAATTTTGAGCTATTGATTGCGATTAGTTAGCAGTTTCTTAATAGGAAGAACATAGGAAGGATAGAGTGAAGTCAAGACCCTAAAACCTTGTTTGTCTGTGTCTTTTTATTCCTTTGGTTTGTTTGGTCATATTAGTTTACTTTATTTAGTTTAATTTGCATTTTTTGTTATTTTTTAATCGGCTGTTCACATAATTCAAGTGTTAACGAATTTTGATAATTAACTTAAATTTAAACGTAATCTTCGTAAGACAACCTTACTTATCACTTTATTATTTGTGCAAACTCATATACTTGCGAGATTTCACACAATATATATATATATATATATAATGACTCCTTAAAAAATCCGGACGCCAAATGGAATTACAAAGAGAAGTTATTAACGGTTTTGACCACTTTGAGGGCACTGGAAGTCACAAGAAGAAACACTTTTGAATTAATTGTTCAGAATAAAGATCCTTTTTAAATCTATAATTCAAACATGATCTAAGATCATAATTAAGCACTTGAGATAAGATGAAATGCTATATAACTTCGTTTGTATTGAAAACCTATTCTTTTTAAGTTGATGTTTGTCAAAGACCCAAGTTCTATTTAAAAAATTAAATAAATAAAAAAATTATACCTGCCAGTGACAATAAAATTTTGACACGTTAAAATGGGTTAAACCTGTTCAGGACAAATGGAAGTGTTATGAGATAATATGACGTGGATAGAACATTGTTGAAATATCTGTGCGAGGAAGAGTATTGAATAAGTTAAAAGAAATGTAAATACAGGTATATGCGTAAGTCGATATCAAAGTGTATTTGATTTTACAAAATAGATGAATCTAAACATGTATTTGGAGCAACAACTCAAACTTAAGAAATTCAACTTATTTTTTGTCCTATTTTTAAGTCAACAAAAATTTTAATTAGTTTTTTTAACGTCAAATAATTACAACATGAAAAACTCAACTCTAACCTATATACTAAACACATGCTAAATATACAAGTTTGAATTTGTTGAAATATAAAATTATTGTTAATCCACTTTCTAATAACTTAAGTTTTTATCCTTTTTTTTTTAAGTCAACAAAAATTTTAATTAATTTTTGAAAAGTTAAACAATTCCAATATTAAAAACTCAACTCTAACCTATACACCAAACACATGCTAATATACATGTTTAACTTTGTTTAAATATTAAATTATTGTTGATTTACCTTCTAACAGTTGAAGTTTTTGGGATAAATTGATAAACTAATATGATATCAGAACAAGAGATCCTAAATTCGAATCCCTACATTACAGCTTTTAACCTATTTATTATAATTTGCAAACTAACAGGCACAAAAATAACATACCATAAATTTAAAGAGATATCTAAAAAATTACTATTGTTAATATATTTCTAAACAAATTTAATGCTGCGAGAACAAATTGAACAAGTTATTCATTTTGGAAAAAGGTGTAATGACTTCAACTAGATTTGCTCAAATAAACGTAATTTGGCGTGGATGATAAAAACACATTGAATTTTTAGTGTTTAAAACGACATTAAACCTGTCTATTATCACTTTCATGTCCAAAACGACATTAAAATGCAAAGGATTGTGGAACGTGCGTCGTTTTCCTCAAGGACATATAGAACCTAAAGTTGATATTGGAAACAAGACACTAATTTGGAATTGAATAAGGGGATTGGCAATCTCAAGCCCCCCACCAAATCAGCACTCCCACTCCTGATATTGAAGTTAATTTACTATTTTACCCCCAATTTTATTTTCTTATTTGAGGATTGAAAAGGAAAAGTAAAAAATTAAAATAACCCTAATTTTTTCACGCTTATTCACTTTTCCTTCACTTATTTTAATTCTTTTTTTTTTTTACTCTTTTAAATTTTTTAAACAAAAAATTGCACAATTTAATTTTGTTGCCTTTAATATCATATGGAGAGTTTGTGGTAGAGACTCTCCCATAGACTCTACCGGTAGAGTATCTTTTTAAACCGTTAAGATTTAATCAAACGATTGAAATGTTATTGGTGTACCAAACTTACCATATACCTGACCTCATTTTAGCTTTCCCACCCAAAGTCCTCTTCATCACCGGCGACGGATGCCAGCGACCCAACCCGGGAGCCGGCAACCCACCCCGGGCCCCCCCACCATCGGTCCAGCCCCGGCCGCCCCCTCCCCCGTCGGCAAACCCCTTCTTTCTTCCCCTCCCTCTCTCTTCCCCTTTCTCTCTCTTCTCTTCTCTCTCTCTTCCCCTCCCACCACTCTCCGGCCGACGCCCCCCCGACCTCCCCCTACCCACCCACCCCGGCCCCCCTCGGCACCCAGCCGACGGGGACCCCCCCACCCCCTCTCTCTCTTCCCCTTTCTCTCTCTTCTCCTATCCCTTCCCCTTTCTCTCTCTTCTCCTCTCTCTCTTTCCCTCCCCCCCCCCCTCCGCCCCCTTTCTCCGCTCGCCCCGCC
>JAFMPE010060868.1:4548-19628 GCA_024759925.1 Ficus religiosa
AACAGCTAGCATGTGAATTATTTTCTATACCTCACATTCCATTTGGTAAGAGGGAAAGAGAATAGGAGGGTGAGAAAAACTACGATGAAAAGAAAATTGAAAGAAAAGAAAAAATTTTGATTTTTCCCTTTCGTTGTTTGGTATGGGAAGGTGGAAAGAGAAATTAGTATAAGAACAATCATTGTTTTACCCTATTACTATCGATCATTTTTTATGGAATTTTGATAGACAAAAATGATAATGTTGTAATTTTATTTTTTCATGTTGGTGTCAATCTTTTCCCTCACGAAATCCATACGCATTTAGGAAGATAAGTTCTAGTGGGATCCGCCTTCTAATTCTTCCACCCATTTCTCTTTTCCATCCAAATATGTATCCTATCAAACATCCAAATTATTAATTTCCATCCTAAAATCCATCTTATGTTTTCTTTCCTCCCATTATTCACTCATACCAAACACAATCAAATATATATATATATATATATATTCCAAGAATTCTTTTATTTAGCAATATCATCCTTCAAACTTGTCATCTTTCAATAACTTACTTCTCAAACTTTTAACTTTGACAATATTGCCCTCTCAACGTTCAAAATATTGCACCATTTGAACCTTCCATTAAATTGGTAACCGGAGGCCCATGTACGCCTTATATGAAAAAGTAAAATCCCATTTTTTTGATAAAAAAAATTTCAAACATAATACAAATCTTCTAAATTTAAATCTTGAATGGAATGTAAAGTTAATAAAATATAGTATATGGTAATTATTTATAAATTTTAGAGGTAAATCATCAAAATTAAAAATATAAAGGATAAGTTGAAAAAATGAGACGAGTTTAGGGACAACAGGCTATATATCCAAGAAAAAAAATATCCTTTCAATTTAATGGAATGTTCCTATCTGCGTGAACTTAAAAAAAGGGAAATGACAAGACCACCATCATATCTTTATTTTAGCAAAAAAAGAAAATAAAAGAAAAAAAAAAACCCTACTGCTGGTAAAGATTCATTTTTGTGTTGTTTGGTTAAGGCCGGCTTAGGATCGGATAGTTTGAACTTTCTTTTTCATGGGTTTTTCTTTTTTTTTTTTTTTTTTTGGGATAAGTTTTCATCGGTTGATTACATGTTTGTCCATTATGCATCCACTAAAAAAGAAATATTGACAAATGGTGATATTTGCACATAAGTCCAAAAAAAATCCCCCTAATGGCGCTATTGCCCGTAACCATTCCTTAATAAGCGGTAAATTTGAGTGGCCATTGACATTGTAATGACCGTTACGTTTTGGAATATTACTTCAGGGTAAATTTTAAAGTAAATTACATTAGTTATCTTAAAATGGAGAAGCCAGAAATATTGGGAGTGTTTGGCACTTAAGTTTAACTTGAGTTAAACTGTATTTTTTTTCGTCTTTTTTTGAAAAAGTTTTTTGTCTTTTCTGAAAAGTCAACAAAAATTATTATTGAAATTTAAAATTTTCAAACTCAATTCATTCACCAAACACCCCCTTAATAATTGAAAGATACATCCTAAATAAGCGGTTAAAATTTTTTTTCCCTCCTAAAACGACAACAAGGAATGATAATGGATTGAACCAGGGTTGAGGATTGCTTTTCCATCCCCGATCTTCAAAATTAACTGCATCCACCCCTCCATTCCCACCTAAGAAGGGGCCGGGCTGGAATGGAGATTTTCCATTGAGGGAGACTTTTCTCATGCTCACCCATTATCATTTAATTTAAATGTACATTAAGAAATTACACAATTTAGGACCAAAAAAGTAGAAATTCACTACAAATTTAGACCAAAATCAAAGATTGTATAAAATAAATCAAATTCTAAACAAATGCAAACTGTATATTAGTAATGAAGTTACAAATAAGTCTTATTAGACCGTAACAAAGTCTGAAAACTAAAACAATAAGGGTGTTTGGTAAATGAGTTTAGTTTAAGATTTTTAAGTTTCAATAGTAATTTTTGTTGATTTTTCAGAAAAGACAAAAAACTTTTTAAGAAAAGAACAAGAACCATGATTGAAAAGTACAGTTTAATTTAAAATGGGATATTTTACCAAACATCCCCTAAATAACACGTACTAACAAGTATAAGACAATCAAGCTTAGTAATTAATAATTAATTATTTTATTAGAATATATAATTAAATTTAAAAATGTAATTTGCATGTGCATATATATATATATATATATTATGCGATATAATAACGGATAAAGGCTGGGTAAAGGTTACTTTTCATCCCTAATCCGTTTACAATTATGAGAAAAGACTTTGTATTCATCTCCACTTTCATTCTCGAATATTGTCTTCCCATTCCCGTTCTTTTCATATTGAAGTCCTGCAGAGCCAACCCTCAGGAAATATTGTCATCTCTAGATGGATGACTATAGTTTGGAAAATTGTTGTAGACTCAAGAGTGCAAACGAAAGCATGTTGGCTTTCTAGATAGATGACTATGGTGTAAATGAGAATAAGCTGGCTTTCTAGATGGATGACTAAAGATAGCATTGTTCTTTGGATGATCCACTTAAGGAAGAGGCTTCTGGAATCTTCCACACTCAAAACCTTGGGATAGCATAAAAAGTTAATTTAAAAAATTCTATCCCTAAAAAAATAATTTCAAAATATAGCGTCATTTTTAAACTTTATATCTAGTACCGTCACATCATATTTAGCTTTTGAGAGTCCAATTTGTCGAAATGTCGTTATTTACAACCTTAATGGTTCATTTGAAAACATTATTCATCTTATATTATATTCAGATGTAATATAATATAATATAATATGAATTTTGATATTTTCTTCATACATTGTATTAAAAAATTGTGTGTTTGTGTTGTGCCAGAGGGTATATGATAGCTTGATAAAAGTAGATAGAAAAAGAGAGAGTCTGTAATGCGATTAGTAAAAGTAAATAAAAAAAGAGAATAATAAAAATTGATTAACTGAATTTACTGTTTAAATGAATATATATTTTTAATAAATTAATTATGTTTATATTTAAATATAATATATGAGGTGTCTAAACGTATATTATATTGTATTCAGATATAATTTAGGATGAGACGTGGAACATGAAGTTCTTGCTGCACTCCCTCCCATTCTCTCTCCTCAAACTTGCTCTATCTTCTCTCTCTACTCATTGATCTAAATTCATAAAAACAAGATACACACCATGTAGTTTTGACCTTTACGGTCATGCGTACTAATTACAGAATTCGTCAATAAACCAAATCAAAAAAGCAACAGAAGGAAGAAAAATGAGAGAGAGGTGGTGGTTGGTGATGGCAGTAGTGGGGGAAGTAATTACCAGTGAATGAAAAATTTTGACAAAGAGGCCTAGGTACTTTTCTTGTTGAATTGCCAAACCCTGCATACGATTAGTGCCATGTTTTGCCTAAATTACAATTTTCTTGTCGTATCCGCCATTGATCTTGATCGTCCACTTGGCAGAAGATTAGAGGGTTGAGTCCTACAATCAATAAAATTTCTTGAATCTTTCGCAAGACGCCATTTTAAGTCAATTGTCTTATTAAAGTCTCTTAACACCAAATCAAATAATATTTGACGTTTCAACTTCAACATACTAGAATGTCAACGGGAAAGGGAGACAAACGTGGGAGAAGAAAAAGTCTACCCAAAATTAGTTGTAGAGTTGGAAAGTTTCATCCATGACTAGTTCTAAGAACTCAAAAATAATCTTTAAGCCAAAAAAAAAAAAAAGACAACAACTACAGCAACAAATCATTTTGTTGACATCAATCTTGACTATGGGCCTCTAATTAAAAAAAGAAATAAAAAGAGAATTTATTAAGTAACATTTTTACATAAATAATTGAAGTAAACAACATGTTTTAAAAATATTTATAATAAATAACAATAAAGATGATTTATTTGTTTTTTGAAAATATATTATTTACCTATTAAATTTTATATGCATCTTCTAAAATTTGCTAGTTACTTGTCTCTAAAATCTTGTCATATACTTCAATTATTTTCATACAAATGTTTAATTTTCCCAAAAAAAAAAAAAAAAAAAAAAACCTTGAAAATGGGCCCACAAGCTCGTCTAGATAACATGCCTAAAGCATCACTAGTTTTCCCTTTGTTTTTGCAGGCACAAGTCCACCAGCCTTTCTCATTTGACTAGTTAGGCAGTAGGAAATATGTGAGGGCATTTTGGCCTTTGGTCAAATTAAGAAAGAAAAACCCAATTTGAAGTTTAATTTGTTTCAATAGAAACATAAGTCAAAAAATTTGCATTACAACTCAATAGAGGCGATCTAAGTCACCTCATAAAAAATGGCTTTTTTTTTTGGTTTGTAGTACAATTTTTTATGCCGGATCTTTGTATTTCACCAATATTGTAAAGGTCCTACTTACCCTTTTGATGCCTTGATAATTTGGATGCATAAAAGGGAACAACTATGCAGAGAGAATGTGTGTTGAATCTATCTGCTATACGTATGCGGATTCGATGAGGTAGCTATAAGTTCCGCAGTGATGCTTGCGAAAATCGACATGGTATATCATCTACGTATTCGTCTACCTTGTTTTCTTTGCTATCTTGGGGTTTTTGCACATGCGAATGCTCAATGGTGTCACTTCGACCAGTTCATCCTCTTGGATGTACTCGATGCAGTCGTCCAGACTGTAGTCCAATGGGGTATTGAGAATGACTACAAAAGGCGGAGAATATGGAAAATTAGAGGCAGTTGATTCAAGAAAATGAGCCGTAAATGGATAACTTCTCGAAATACGGAATTTTATTTTAATGGTTAATCTAGGATTAAGACTGTCGAGGCTATAAAGTCCATTCAAGCACTGTAGGCAATAAAATTAAAAGCTACCTGTTTGTTCTTTGTTTGAACGTATGTTTGTCGCGGCCTTTTTCTTGCAGACGTTAAGGGACAAGTCACCAGGCCGTTGATGGATCCCAACAATCTGACCTTTGTAAATATCCACTCCGGGACCAATAAACATCTGCCCTCTCTCTTGTGAACTAGATAGAGCGTAAGACGTGCTCGTACCATCTTCAAAGGCAACCTGAAAAACAGTTCTTACATGATTTCGTACTTCAGTTTATATTGATAATTCGCTTGAAGCTCATGCATCACACTAACAGACAACCAAAAAAAAAGAAAAAAATTTGCGTTAATCTGAATTAGTAGATGATGCAAAGAAGATGAGAGATACGAAAAATAAAGACGTAAAAAGTACTATAATTTTGAAGTAAGTTCACAACCCACATTCAACATCTTAAGGTCAAGATCCCACCCCAAGTTTTTTTCGTTTAGGAAAAAGATGTATAAGAACTTACCAAGGAGCCCTGATCGCGAGTACTGATGTCACCAGCCCAAGGCCCATAGCTATCAAATATTGTATTGAGGATTGCAGTGCCTCGAGAAGCCGTTAGAATTGCATTACGAAGACCAAGAAGACCACGGGTTGGAATCTTGTATTTAAGCAGGGTGGTGCCTTCCGACCTAGCACACAAAATACAGATTATCAGCTTACAAGCTATGCCAAATAAGGAGCCGATTAAGCTACTGATAACCTAGTATATGGATGAAAAGAAGAAATGAGTGATAAAGTGTGCCTGATGGCTAGAATTGTATCCTTTCTTTTTGCAGTCGTACTAGCTGGTAATTATAACGATATGGTTCGAAGTTGAATACTCAAATGTAACTTTATCAAGGAAAATATCATACTCACCCAACCCCTTGCATATCAAACATTTGACCTCGTCTTTTGCCAAGAAGCTCAACAACTGATCCCATGTGTTCTTCGGGGACCTCCACCGTGGCAATCTGCAAGCAATCACATAATACAATCTCATTGATTCCAAAATGGCAGATCACTAAGAACTAATTTTCATGAAAGAAAATGAGTGAAAATCTTCAAAATAATATTAGTACACATACTGTATGCTTAACCCGTGATTCCCTTAGATTCTATAAAAATGAGCATCATAAGCCTCAGAAAGTTTCGTTAAAAAGGATCATAAATTCAAACCATTTCGTTTTTTTATGTTATTGGCGCTTTTCCCACTTATGCATCTTTTCCAGGTCAAAGCATGCCGACGTCTTTGTCGACCATTCATAGGTATTTATTATTGTATTTATACGTTCACAGCTTGGTAGCGGGATGTACAACCCGATGTCATTACCTCATATGGTTCCAGCAACTGGTCATTCACTTTTTTGTTGATGACTTTGGGAGGTCCTACCATGAATTCATAACCTTCCCTTCGCCTGAAAAGCAAGAACTTTAGAATTTCCATGTAAATGCAATGGAAAAAGCAAGAGCACAACCTATACTTACATGTTTTCTATCAGAATGGTAATATGTAAGGTACCACGCCCACTAACAATGAAAGTATCTGCAGTTTCACCATCTTCAACTCTCATAGCCAAATTACGCTCAAGCTCACGGTCAAGCCGATCTCGTAAGTTCCTACTAGTAACATACTTTCCCTGAAAATTAGCCACGAAATTTTGGTCATCAGTCCCAGATGAACCAAGGTAAGGTTTCATAACTAAATATGCTGGCATATATCATATTACATCATAGCATACTTATCATTGAGGGACAGTGACACATTATAGACCAATTAGAAAAATGTGCCACAATTTTGGTAAGACCAGGCACCAGCAAATAATTGTTGTACAAAAAATACCTCACGACCAACAAATGGAGAAGTGTTTATGGAGAACGCCATCTTCACTGTCGGTTCTTCCACCTTAATGGCAGGTAACGGCTTGCCAGACGCTTTATCAGCTATTGTCTCACCAATCTGAAAATCAATTAAAGCCATGCTAATGAGATCTTGCAACAATTTTAAATAACAAAACATCTGTTAGAAGTTTAACTGATACGGCATAAAAGTAGTATCTACTCCCGAAGCAAATTATCACCTGAATATCATCAATTCCACAGACAGCACAGATGTCACCAGCTTCCACAGTATCTGCTGGAGCCCTACTGAACTTCTCATACACAAAAAGCTCACTCACTCTTGCAAACCTACAAGAATCTTCTGAGGTGCATACCTAGAAAATTCAAATAATAAGCATTGTTTTTATTAATTTAAAAAATAAAAAAGATTGCTTTGGTCCCGTGCACGTGTTCTATTGGTTTGTGGGGGGAAAAAACTAGGTTTTCCCTATATTTTAACGCAAAATTTTAAAAATACATACGTTTGGAAAATACTTTTTTCAAGTTACTACTAGCTTTGTCTATTGAAATACACCTTGAACCCAGAAGTCAGAGCCTCGAGTATCATTTTTCATTTAAGACAAAACTAAGAGAAAATACATAACGAAAAACAAAAAAGGATTTCCTCTTCATATGAAAGTTCAACAAAAGCTCTCAAACATGATGTTTGCTACAATTTGATATTCAAATAATCAAAGAAGAAAATGGGAAAATATTAAAGGAAAAGAAAGAAATCCTGCAATGCTGTGCAAACATTCCAGGTTTAGAGAAAACTCACTCTAATATTCATGCCTTTCTGCAACGTCCCAGCATGCACACGTCCAATAGCGATTCGTCCCTTATGTTCATCATACTCAATATTTGTAACCTAGAGTACGAGAACAAAAATAGTACAGCAGAACTTATTAGGATTCAGAACAAAATCTACATGCATATATTGACAAGGAACTTCTCAACTACATGTATAAGGTATAAAAACACCATAGAATAGTATAAAAGAAATTTTTTTTTTTTGGTTCCCTTTACATGTTTAGACTGTAGTTTATTTAAAATAGTAAATATTTACATCAGACGTACTTTACCTTTAAAATGTACTTTAACAAGTATGTTATGATACCAATAGTCTCCATTATTTTGAACCAAAACATCAAACATCACACAGAAACATATTAAGCCAAGTTAATCTACTAGTCAAGACTTGCTAAGATTTCAGGTATATGCATTACTACTAATAAATAAATACACATAAACATCACACCACAGAAAAGGACTCAGGTATTGTTGTCTTATTCTTCATCTTCCAATAATCATTTTCTAATCCATGTCCCAAAACAAAAAAAAAAAAGACGGAAATTTTACTCTTTTCATTCTATCTTTTCTCATATCGATAATGATTCCTAGTCACTGATACAATTCTTTCCAAGTAAAGCCCCTACCATGTTGTTGTGAACTTATTCCAAGTCTGTGACAATTTAGTTAAAAGTAGTTCTTCAAGTATTTAAAGCTCTATGTCCACTCAGATAGGAAAGGATCGCTATGAACTAGGTATTGAGACAGGCTGATAAAAAGCATAACTATACAGAAATGAAATAAAAATAAAAGGACAACCACTAACAAGCATTTGCAGGTCACCATCTTTTTCAATACGTGGTCCTGGTATGCATCTGATAATAGCCTCAAAAAGTGGCCCGAGATCTTCTGCCAAATCATCAGGAGATAAACCTGCCTTTCCCTTGATACCACTTGCATAAATTGCTTGAAAATCGCACTGCACGACGAGGGAATATGCATATTATCAGACTACTTGAAAAAACTATGGCAAGAACTTTCTTTTTAACTTTCACCCTCTCATGAATATTTCAAATTGAATTTATGCATAATATCCTTGCGTTCTCTGGTAATTAAACAAAGTTTACTACTCCTTTGACAGGCTATACTCATAAGAAAGACCATTCCGATCTGTTGGATTTATCAGGCACAAGACCGCTTAGAATTTCTTTCCCGGTTTTTCCAAAAATAGATCTTGAAACTTATTCAAACCTTTACATGTGCATTCTCCAGTCCGTAGAACATTATAGAGAAGAATAAGAACAACAAGAAGAGGAATCTACCTGTTCATCTGTCGCATTAAGTTCGATAAAAAGTTCAAAGGTGGAATTAATGACATAATCTGGACGAGCTGATGGTCTATCAATCTTATTGACGACGACAACGACAGCATGGCCAAATTCTAGAGCTTTCTTCAAAACAAATCTTGTTTGTGGCATTGGACCCTCAACAGAATCTACCTACACGAAGCAAAAGCTTTTCTTCTTGAACAATATATAATCACATGAACTGACATATTCAGATATTTTCCAAACGAATAGCCTACAAGATCTTCACATTCGATTTTTAAGTTCATACAATCAGAAGGTAACGATACTTTTAATTCAAAGCAATACAAGGTTCAAAGGAGTACCACTAGAAGAATCCCTTCCACCATATTGAGAATACGTTCAACTTCACCACCAAAGTCGGAGTGCCCAGGAGTATCGATTATATTAATTTTTGTATCTTTATAAGTGATAGAAGTATTTTTGCTCAGAATGGTAATACCCCTTTCCCTCTCTAAATCATTTGAGTCCATTATCCTTTCCTGCACAAATTGGTTATCACGAAACACCTGCAAAAAAGCCAATTAGAAACATGACAATATTCATCATCATTATAACTAGCTGTGGATCACTTTCATCAAACACCTGCTAGGCTATTTTTTAAAAAACTGCAAATCCTCTTCCCCTCGAGTTTTTGATGGTCTAAAGAGAGAACTTGGAGCCATATTGTTAATGTATTATGTTTCAAGGCTTTGTATATATACAGTTATATATGCATTCCAGCCCTTCGCCAAGGACCAGTCCTACATGTTAATGAGAACACCTAACATGACATTTATTCTATATAACTATGATTTTGTAAGGATAAACTCATTGTTCTACAAATAATTGTCATGTTATATTCCTATATCTACGTGTTACGTACGACTGGTCCTTTGCAAAGAAAGGAAACAAACCCTGCACACACGCGCACGCACGCACGCACATATGTAGGAAATATCTTAAGTCCGGTAGCCAAACAGGTCCAGTAGTTGTAACATTTTATTTAAAATTTTGTAACTAGTTGATTTACCAACGAATTTCTATTTAGAATTTTGTAACATAAGACAGTTTCAAACTAATAATCCAAAGAATGGCTGTCACTAAAAAATAATATATTAAAATCAATTGGTTGGCACACTAAGGTAGAAAAAAAGTTACATATAAAGATGCTGGAGGTGAGACTATGGGTATTTACAGTGTCATTTAATAAAACAACTCAAATACTTTACCTTTTTTTGGTTCGTCGGTTGGAGATGAAATTTTTAAGTTAGAGTTCGTTGACTTTTTAAAAATGAGTTATAAGTTTTGTTGACTTTTCAGAAAAAGATCAAAATTGAGATGAAATATTTGAGTTCTGGAACTTGGAATACCAAACAAAAGCTTTATATATATATATATATATATATTTTTTTTTTTTTCACTAAATAGCCTTTCAAAAATTTTTATTAGAGAAAACGTCCAGGAAGGACCGGGTTTTTAAATGGTCATTCTTTTGTTAAAATGAAAGAAAGTTACTTTGCTAATTTCAGTTTTTGAGATTGTCATTTTGGCAAATATTCTGTATATAGTTCACATAAAGTGTTCTCTGTTCTTCCCAAAGATTAAAAAGAAAAATAGTGAGAGAAAATTACGAAGAAGGAGTACCTTGGCTTGCTTCAACATAGAATCGACTAAAGTAGTCTTTCCATGATCAACATGAGCCACAATCGCTATATTCCTTATATCTCTTCTCCTCATCAACTGGTTCTTCTTCTCTGAAACAAAAACAGCTCTCGGAATCAAAAAACACACATTTCCAAACCAATTCAACTCAACATGGAACACAGACGAATTCCAGAAGTTGTGAAATCTTACCAGTGGCGGTTTCAGTAGCTTCCGTGACGGAACATCTGATCGGAATTCGTCGGCTAGGGCTTCGCCGACGGAATTGGAGGGCGTTTTTGGCGGCGGAAAATGGAAGTGGATATAGTCGGAGACCGGAGAGCTGGTTAGAGAGTGGAAGAAGAGAAGAAGAGAAGGTTCTGGAGCTAAGTCTTGAGATGGAGAAGGAGGAAGACGAGGAGTTGGTGAAGGAAACCGCCATTTCCATGGCTCGCTAAGCTCTCTCGGAATCGCTCTGAGAGAGAGAGAGAGACAAGGATTTGGCAAATGCGGTCTTTAAAGAATGAATGGAGAAGAAACAGAAGGGCCAGTGTTGGGATTGGCTTTGGTTTATTCGCTTCAAGGTTCTGTGGAGGCCACGTCATCTGGTGGGGTCCACTTTGGTGGGTCCTTTATAACATCGTTATGACCTTTTTGCTTTTTATTTATTTATTTATTATTTATTTTTTTGGGTAAATTGTTTATTTATTTCTTTCTTTTTTTGTATTCTTGTTCTTGTGGATGGGATGCGAGGCACACTTGAAATTTTGCATACATGGAGTTTGAGAATTCTACTCCACATAAATCAGGAGTTGAAAGGAAACTTTCTTTCATAATTTATGAATAAATAGTATTTATATACGTTTGTATTTAAGTTAGAAGTAAAATTTTTAAGTTAAAATTTGGTAGTCGAAACGAGACCATTGAAAGACAATAATCTTGCTAAAAAAAAAAAAAAAAGACCTCAAATTTGCAAATTTGGTTAGATGGGATGCTAGTCACTCTTGGACTTCTCTAATGGAAGAAACAGCGATACAGTATTCATGTTTTAAATTATTTGCAATATGTTTTGTTTCGATGAAAACTCAATCAGCTAATTATTTTCTTGATAATTTTTGCAAGTTTTCGTAACTAACTAGAAGATTGAATTCGTTGGTTACAAATTTGCAGTTATGCTATAATAAATGGATTTAAGTAGAAAGCATCTTTGACATCGATGTACTAAAGAGGTCGTTGCTTGAATGATGTGAGAAAGTATACAATAACTTGGATGGCAAGTACCCTTAAAATTTTGGTCCTTTTGGCTAATTGTCCCCCATTTACTCTTTAAATTTATCACACCGTTATAATTTGATCTCAATTGATAAAGTAATTTAAACTGGTGATGAAAATACCTAAGATTGCATCACATTTTTGAAACTTTATCCCTAAACTTTTCATGCTTTTGCAATCTGTTCATGAACTTTTAGTTTTGACAATTAATCTTTTTTTAATTACCATTTTAAATTGCGTTTTCAATTTTGAACTATATTATAAGTATGATAGGTTTAAGCAGTCAAGTGCAAAAATAAAAAATTCATATAGGTGGGAAGTAGCTCATGCTTTTTTTTTTTTTTCCCTTTCATTTGAAGGCTCATCCATCTTTTTCAATTATGGTTTGCATTGAAGCCTAATGAAATACATTTGCTTATGCAACTAGTAAGGGCAAGTGTCCCACTCAAATTTCAAAAATTTGATTGACTAATTTTTTTTTCGTTTCCTTTGTTTTTTTTTTTTTTTAAAAACGCAAAGCCAACTTTAGTTGTGTCTCACTTCATAAATAAATTATAGTAATTCCCTTATTGAGAAATAAAATATATAACTACATCTCCATTGAGTGAAAAATTATCTCTTTTTTATTCAAGTGCTTCTAAAAAAAAATTTTCTAGCTTCCCCATTGCTAATACAGATTAGTGCGTGCAACAAATTGAACAGATGTGGGAGAAAGCTCCCTTGGAAATGTCATAATATTACGTGGGGAAAGCATGGGATATTCATAGTCCATATCTTCTTAATCACTTAAGAATATATAAAGATTCTTTCAAACATTTACTGTAAGGACATTTTGGCCCTCACAAAACAAAAATGAGCAAAACATGAAATTGAAACATTAGTATGAATTGTTGATTATTTTTCAATTGGCAAGTAAAATATATATATATATATATATATATGCATTTGCTAGTACACTTGGGAAGTAACGAGAGTCTAAATTCATCATTTGTTATCCTCTATGAATCTTATTGTATTGTTGCAACATTTTTTTTTTTTTTAAGAAGTGAACATTTTTAATGGAACTACATGAAAATGTCTGGAATATAGCTCAATCAATCTTTATCCCACATCAGAGAAACAACTTAGGTCGAAGTTTCATCATTGACCTATAAAGACACTTAAAAAAAATATTTGTTAATTAGTTTCCTAATTTGTTTATTTGATAACTGATTAAAAATAAAACATTGTATTACTGTATATTTAGATTACGTTTTAATGGTAGCAGAAGAATAAAATCGATTACAATTGACATGATTATTTGAGAAACTTATATAGTTGTTAAACTTTGTCTCTCTCTTGAAGACCACATGGAAAACTCACTCATCTATATATAAACTATTATTAACATGGTCAGCGTGGCCTTTTATCAGTGCATTGTTTTAGCTTGTATTTGGCTTTTAGGTTCAAACTTAAAAGTTTCGCCTCAGTTTTTATTTTTTTCCAAAAAGTCAACAAAAATTATGATTAATTTTTGAAAAGTCCACCAACTTCAATATAAAAATTTCATTCCAAACTTCTACGCCAAATGCAAGCTTAGTAGATTTAGTACCTGTTTGGGGCCAGATGTCTGGATGGTATTTAAATACCATATGGATTTCAAAATCCCAATTTTATATCAAACTTTCTTTCTCTTCCATTTTCAAAAAAATAAAACTTTAAAAGTCTATAATTTTCTCATTTCAAATCAAAATAAGATGATTTTTACGTCAAAATGCTCATATCGATAAGACGAACCAGACATGATTCAGTTTGTAAATTTTTCCTGAACACATTTCAAATTTTTACATTATTTTCTGTATTACAAAACTTTTTCAAAATTTTTTCCCTAAAACACATATTTTCAACCCAATTTTTAAAACACCATATTCAAATATCCCCCCAAACGGGCCCTTAGTATGTGTTTGGTCCACCAATCAAAAAAAAAAAAAAAAAATCTCAACTCAGTTTTTGTCTTTTTTTGAAAAGTCAACTTGTTTTAATATTTACTAATTCTAATTATAACTCGAAAACTCAAAATTTAAAAATCCATAACTTTGTACTACAACTCTAAATGAGTTTTTTTTTTTAATTGCATATAATTTTGAGATAATAAAACAAAATCGATATTGATTTTTTTTCAATTCAAGTTTTTACACTTTTTAACTCATTTTATTTTAACATCTTGCGATGCTGAAATTTATGTGGGATGTAACTTGAATATGTGGGATGCGACAACAAATTGACCTTGATGCCCAAAACTTCACAGGACTCAAGCCCAACTTACATCTTGCGATGCTGAAATTTATTTATGTTTGATTCTCCATCTTCAACTCAAAATTTCTAACTCAGTTTTTGTCTTTTTCTAAAAAGTCAACAAGAAAAATTTAATTAGTTTTTGAAAAGTTAACAAACTCCAATATAAAAATTTATACTTCAACCGGCAAACCAAATAAGAGAGTGCACGTATCATATTTTGATACTCCTTTGGAGTGGATAGGAGATATAGTATGTAATCCTGAGATGATTTCTGTCAGATAGCAAAGCTAGAAATTCTTGAGTTTAGACTTAGAATAACATGTTTAACGCTTGTTAACTAGTTTTGTTAATAGAAAACAATGATGTTGCACTACTAATGTCTTCTAAACTGAAACAGTGTACAAGTTATGCATAACAGAAATAGTTTTTCGTCTATGAATTTCACGTTTTGTGACTTACTAATCGACCATACTACCACAGATCAGATTCCATCCTTGAAATTTTAGCCTTTGTTTTAGATCATGGATTTGGATTAGAGACACTGTTGTTCATAGGAAACATTGATGCACTACTATGGAAATATAATGTCTTCTAAACTGAAATAGTGTACAAGTTATGTATAACAAATATTTCATCCATGAATTTCACGTTTCGTGACTTATTCATCAACCATACCATCACAAATGTAATTCTATCATTGAAATCTTGGCCTTTGTTTAGATCATATATTTGAAAATTAACTATAAATTTTTGTAAACGAAAATATTGTTAAAAAAACTTTTTAGGTAGTATCTATAAATAGTTTTCAAAAGGGTGATCCAAATAAAAGTCACTAGGTTACGAGTAAGTCAATTGGGTACGTTTGACTTTCATGTAAGTTGTGAGCATAAATTATAACACATCCTTGAACATCCAAAAAGTACACTTCCCTTGTCTTTGAGGTACACCCCCTGACACCTTAAATGGTCACCTCAACCTCATTATTAAGAAATGATGAATGATAGATCACTTTTACG
>JAFMPE010060979.1:0-14429 GCA_024759925.1 Ficus religiosa
TGTCACCCTCCTTTGCCTATCTATCCACCCTTGTGAGCGTCGGACTAAGTTTATTACTTCAATAATTGGCCTTTAGTTATTTACCAGAATAATAAACAAATAATTGGCCTTCAGTTTTTTTAATGCACATGGAAGTACACTTGCCTTCCCTCACTAGCCGCCAAAAAGAAAAAGGGGCTTTGACCCCACAGTTGTCAGGCCCTAG
This sequence comes from Ficus religiosa, assembly GCA_024759925.1. Lineage (NCBI taxonomy): Eukaryota > Viridiplantae > Streptophyta > Magnoliopsida > Rosales > Moraceae > Ficus > Ficus religiosa. Next base: position 206 of record JAFMPE010060979.1, read on the forward strand.
TTGAATTATTGGCAGAATTAATTCTGAATATGAAAATGAAATGAGCTAAACGTACGAAAACAATCGGGGCTAAGATTTGACAACACCAAACAGAAATCCTCTGATATGAAAGTGATTCTATTTTGATTCCACATTTCGGCGTAAAAACTTTACAATCTCTGTTCTCTAACAAATGACATCTGAACTTTCCGCTACAGCGATTTGGGTCAGAAGTTATTGTCAATCTCTAGCAATATCCAAATACAACTACATGATTGACCCTACAACCAACTGTTTTTCACATGGCGGGTTTTACATGGGACTCCGCATCAGAAATGGCCAAAGCTGTCGTTCTGTTAGCAGCTGTAGTATGAGCTTGTATCAAGCATAGACTAGACTTTAAATCCACACCAAAAATCCAATCATTGTGCTCAGAATTAGGTACGAGATCTCATTCAGCAATTCCAACCCACTAGGCGTCGGAGAATTGTGGGATGGACTTCGATCTGTGATGTCGGAAGTGACTACTGGACGATTAAGGATACGGATCGGCAGCTGAGCGGTTGCTTTCCCTAACTCTTCCAACCTAGAGCAGATAGATCACCTTGTTTCAGTTCGACGTGCTTCCCAAGCCTGCGATCAACAATATAATTAGCAAGAAAAGAAAATGAGCTTGGCTTTAAATCATAGAATGGTATGAGGAATGCATTCGCAGACTCCTGACATGAGCTATACCAGCACCAAATAATCTTCAGTTCGTAAAAATAGATAAATTTTTAAAAAGGGTACCTTGCATGCATAGGATCCTACAAACAATAAATCGAGTTCACAAATTCACATGATTACCATTCGACGTATACCTTAACTGCATGTAAACATTTCATTACTGAGGAAAAAATACTAGGAAGAAAGGCATGCTTAAGAGGGCGTTCTCAAAATAACTCACCCAAGATCGGATGGAAGCCGATAACCGCCAATGCGTACACGCTTTAATGAATAAATCTGGATCAAGTAGAAACACAAGTAACATAAGCAGTACTGAAATATTCATTGGGGGAAAAAATCAATGTCCAAATAGCAACTTCAACGTGTCAATAATGCTCAAACTCGAAACCAAGCAAGTGTTCAACTTCTAGCATGAAGCATGACCACAAATCTCCGAAATATACCAACACATACAAAAAAATCAAAATTAGTTTAAAATTAAATCTTACAGGTTGCATAACATACCTAATAACGAATCGATTAAAAGGGAAGATTAAAAGGATGATTAATTATCAATAAACATCGGTGCTGTAATAGAACCATAACACCCATCTCTCATCAAACCTAGAATGAGAGGGGGTAAAAAAAAAGCCAAAACAAGGTTCCTTGTCTCAAACTATCCTGACGGTACCAGGATTTTCTTTTTCTTCTCTCTCTCTCTTTTATGAATATGTTAGTAAGAATTCTTTTGGGCTGTCATGTCACAGTCTATGTTAGTTATTCATGTTTTGAAACAAAATTCCTCTTGTTGATTGTGGTTTTTCATGCTTCTAATGGTATTCCCTACTTGTTAAGTAGGTTCATTCAAGAAACAAATATAAATCAATTAAAATATTAAAATGATTAAAGGTATATGGTTCCCTTCAACGCTTTCTTAATAAATCAAAACTAACCTCAAGTCCAGCATTTTTCACCAGCTCTCGTACTTCATGGTTCCGTCCATCATGCACCTGTAAGAATTAGGTAATTAAATGAATCCGGCTATTGCATATTGCGTGCCTTGACTTAAGAATAATCTCTCTTTCACTTCTCTCTCTCTCTCTTTTTTTTTTGACACTTCCATCTTTTAAGAGTGTTGTAGTCCGTTAACCAGTTAGAACCCAAAGAGAGCCGTCTCAAACCCACAAAATCCCAAATTCAATGGCCAAAGTCCTTGTATACCTGATTCTCTGTTCTACAGTTTATGTTCATCCTCTAATTTAGAAGAAAATCTTGGCAGGTCCAAATATTAAATTTCACTATTGCACCATTTTGGAGGGATTTCACCTTTAGCTTTGATCACGACAGACTAATTTTCTGAAAAATTTATCAAATAAGATTTCAAACTAGTTCTTACTACGACATTCCAATCGAAGAAAGAAAATAAACGACCATTAAATCTTCCACAAATCTAGACATGTAGGCTAGAAAGTAAAAGGCACGTTTATTGTTTTGTATAAACTGGTGTGTAGATGAAAATTGGGGAAACATGCACCATCTGCTACTGGATTAAACCAGAAAACACGTCATCAAAATAGTGTGATAGAACTATTAATGTCGTACCACAACACGTAGACGGGATCTTGGCATATCTGGCTGATTCGGAAGTAACTCCACTGAATCTGGGACACAATGGACGCCTTCGATGACTGTTCCCTCACTGATCGCTATCAGGTGCTTCTTGCTAACCGTACCTTCTATTGCTGCAATGTATCTACAACAACAAACACAAAGAGATAAGCAGTCAACATACATATTCAAATAACAACTGCTTTACAAGTACCCATCAACATGATATTGAAGTAGAAAAGCAAAGATATTTTGTGATGTCTACATTTACATGTAAAACTCTCTTTCCACAATAACCAGATGATCATTGAAAAGCAATTTCAGAAATATTTTTGTTGATGGAAAAAATCAGCCAACCTCAGAAAAAGTAAAATAAAAGAATAATAAATGCTAGAAAGAAAAAAGAAAAAGTGAAATTGCACTATCAACAAATTACACCATTGATTTCTCACTTCCTCTCGGATACAATTTTTTCTGAGTATTAAACTAACTTGTGATTTTTCAGAACCCCCTTTTGCTCTGTCTCTCCTCTATTTATAGGAGCCTCCTATTTTGTAACCATCGATCACTTTATTACAAAGTAGGAGGCTCCTATAAATAGAGGAGAGACAGAGCAAAAGAGGGTTCTGAAAAATCACAAGTTAGTTTAATACTCAGAAAAAATTGTATCCGAGAGGAAGTGAGAAATCAATGGTGTAATTTGTTGATAGTGCAATTTCACTTTTTCTTTTTTCTTTCTAGCATTTATTATTCTTTTATTTTACTTTTTCTGAGGTTGGTGGATTTTTTCCGTCAATAGTTTTCTAGAAAATATAATAGGCATTAGTTCACATGATTTGACATAAAACAAATGCACAGAAAAATTGTTCTAAATTATTACAAAAAGAAAAGTGAAATACGCAAGCCCTTACTCCTTTGACAAGTTGGATGAAGGGTGTGAAAGTTTTTGAGCAAAATCTCCTGAGATGGTTTCACATCGTGAATAAGTTAGACCAATGCATCATAATTCAAGTGTGTGTATAACAACATTTAAGATGATTGCAATGCTTACCGTCATTGGTCACTATAATCAACCCAGTTGTGGCAACATCAAGCCGGCCAACAGTAAATAATCGTGGTTTAGGTTGCCCTGGATTTCTTTTATCCTAAAAATTCAAAGGTAACTATCAGTAATGTTTAATAAAAGAGTTCAACAAAGCATCAAGTCAAAGACCCTTCAATTTACTAGCCTAAATTAAGACCCAATCTGGGAAAAAAAAAAAAAAAAAAAAAATTGAAATGCATAAGCCACAAGGTTCAAGCTTCTCATACCCAGCTCTTTAAATAATCATCAAATAAACACATCACAGATTTTTTTTCGCTGGCGGAGCAAATGTACCTATCAAAACATGATTGCCTTAATGCATAGGAAAAAGAAAAAGAAAAGAAAAACATATTTCAGACTAAGCATCAAAATTAAGTATTTTAAAAGGACATCAGTGTAAGCGATAGTGGCAAACCCCTTTGGCTTGTTGAGAGCCAGATAAACCTTTGGAGGCAGCCTCTTGGGGAGCCGATTTCCATTGACATAAATAACATCCCTTGCAGGGTCAACTCGAGTCTGCTCATCATTGAGACAAATCCAAATTAACAGAAAGTACTCCTATTGTTAGAGCAAGAGTTTCAAAACATGATAGATATGAAAGAACAAGCTAACCTGAGGAGTATTGCAAACGGAACCATTAACCGTCACTCGGCCTTCAAAAATAAGTTCCTCACTGTTCCTCCTTGATGCCACTGAAAGAAACAAATTGATGATACAAAAATCATGACACTTCCAAGACTAACAATCACAGAGACACATCCTCATTCTTCAAATAACAATTCAAAAAAAAAAAAATATATATATATATATATATATATAGATAATCTCTCCACATTCAACTCAAGTTTGTACAATGCAAACATAAAAATTAAAAAAAGAACAAAAAAATTCAGTTTCTATCCAAAACCACATGCATATTAATTTGCATTTTCCAGAGTTCAGTTCATTTGCACAAGAACATCATAAAATGAATTTCAAGTTTTTCAATACTAAGCTGGAAAATGAAGATCAAAATGTGCACTTTATAACAAGAAACAAACACAAATTGATTATTGTCACAAAAAGAGCAAACTCATAAATTGCCCTAAACCATCAAAATCAACCTGTTCTTTCTTGAGTTTATCAATCTACAAAACAATCTGCAACCGAATTATTCTTTTTTTGTTTTTTTTCTTTTTTCTTTTTCCCGTTTTGCAGCCATAAATTCAAGTTCACAGTGAAATAGTTGTCATTTCGATTCGCTACTTACTTTCCAACACCATTTCCGATTACATATCTGAATTTTCACGAGAAACGAACGCATTAGAGTGAGAAAGAGAGAGAGAGAGAGAGACTTACCTCCGGCGGCGGCAAGAACCTTGCTGAGGCGCTGGTCGGGGTCCCTGAAATTCTCGTTATAAAACCGACGCGCCGCCTTGGAATACTTCGGCTCCGCGGCGGCGGCGGCGGTGTCCTTGCTGTTGTTGTTATTCGTCTTCTCCGGCGCGGTGGTCTTCTTCTTCTTCTTCTTGGAGTTCTTGGTGTCGGCATGGGCCATGGCGTGGAGGAGACGAGCCGGGGGGTGGGACTGGAGCTTGAGGTTGCCATCGTCATCGCGGACGATCCAGGGGATGAAGAGCTGGCTGCCGTCGGCTTTGAAGAGGGAGTCGAGCTCCGCCGCCTCCGGTTGGGGTGAGGATTGCGGCTTGGGTTTCGCCGGAGCGAAGGAGATGTTGAACTCCCGGGAAGGTGAAGAAGAAGAAGAGAGAGAACACGAAATGCGAGGGAGGAAGTGTCGTACTCGTATGGAGGGTCGGAGAGAGAGAGAGGTTGAGGATGTGAAGAGTAGTGAAGAAGAGAGGCGGTGGTGGAGGCATGACAGTGAAGAAGCCGCTGCTGCCGTTGCTACCAAACCCATTTGTTTTTTTTTTTTTTTTTTTGGACTTTATCTTTTATCTTTTTTTCCTTTTCTTTTTTTGTAATGGCGAGGACAGTGGTCGTTTTACAGGGAAAGGGTATGGTAGTCCTTTCCACAGTCCCTATAGTAAAGAGTTTTCAATCCGTTTAGATATAATCAAGTGATTAAAATATTGTGTGCCCATTGTAGTTATAATGAAGATTAGCCCACAGTATTATAGCAAACAAAAAAATAAAAAATAAAAAAAAAGGGGAGAGTTTGTGGTAGAGGTTCTCCAATTGTCTCTACCGGTAGAGTCTTTTTTTTTAACCGTTTAGATTTAATCGAACAGTTAAATGTTATTGATGTACCAAACTTACCATACACCTCACCTCATATGATTCTTCTCACCCAAAGTCTTATCTGTCATCGGTGACTTTTCCATCGCCGGTGACAGACGCCGGCAACCCACCGCCGGCCCCCCCACCACCGGCCCTAGCCCCGGCCGCCGGCGACCTCCTTTCTCTCTCTTCCCCTTTCTCTCTCTTCTCCTCTCTGTCTTCCCCTCTCTCGCGCGGCCCCCCACCTCCGGCCCCCACCACTGGCCCCAGCCCACCCCGACAGTCCCCCCACCTTGCCCGGTGGCCCCCCTTCCCCGGCCTCCCCCTCCCCCTCCCCCCCTTTCTCCTCTCTCTCTTTATGCCCTTCTCTCTCTTTACTCTTTCTCCTCTCTCTCTCTCTACCCCACCCCAGCCCCGGCCACCCACACCACCCCCAACACAAGAAGAGAGAGAGAAAGAGAGGGGGAGTTGCGGGTGCGGGTGGGGGGGCCGGGCGGCCGGGGGTCTGGAAGAGAGAGAGAGGAAAAGAGAGAGAGGGGGAGGCGGGGAGGGGGGGCCGCCGGGCAGGGTGGGGGGGCCGCGGGAGAGAAGGGAAGAGAGAGAAAGGGGAAGAGAAGAGAAAGAGAGGGGGTCGCTGGCGGCCGGGGCTGGGGGCGGCCGGGGGCCGTTGGTGGCGGGTCGCAGGAGAGAAGGGAAGAGAGAGGGGAAGAGAGAGAGAAGAGAAGAGAGAGAAAGGCACCGGCGGCCGGGCTGGGCCGATGGTTGGCCGGAGGTGGGTCGCCGGCATCGGGGGTGAGTCGCCGGCGGCGGGTGACGGAGAAGACTTTGGGTGGAAATAATCATATGAGGTGAGGTGTATAATAAGTTTGGTACACCAATAATATTCCAACCGTTCGATTAAATTTTAACGGTTGAAAAAACGACAAAAAGTTCTAAAAAATGACCTTCCGTCTTTTTTTCTCTACCCCTGTCCCCACACTACCAGTCCTTCGAGCATCAATGGAGATCCGTCGGCCGCTGCATCTTTGTCTTCTCCGGTGAGGTCATCTTCGTCAATCCTCCGGCAACGTCAGCTTCATGGCTCGTGCAGTAGGTCAACAGTACTTGCCAGAGTTGTCACTTTCGTCGCCAACACTGGCGACTCACCATCGCCGCACCTATTTGCTTGGCCTCACGGAGCCCCGCCTCTGCGACGAGCCCTTCCCTTTCTTGAACGACCCAAATACGGTGCCAGAATAGTCGCCCCCTCCACCCCTAGACCTTCGAGCATCAATGGAGGTCTATCGGTAGCTACATCTATGTCTTTTCCGACGAGGTCATCTTCGTCGATCTTCTGGCAACGTCAACTTCGTGGCTCATGTAGTAGGTTCAGGAGTAGTCACCTTCTTCACCCCGACACAACCAGCGGTGACGGAGTAGTCGCCTTCATCGCCGTCGCCGGCACCGACGATGCACCACTGTCGCACCTGCTTGCTCGGCCTCATAAAGCCTCGCCTCAGCGACGAGCCCTTCCCGTTCGTGAACAACCCAGACACGGTGCCAGAGTAGTCGCCATTGTCTACAGCATGGCTACACACGCCAATAGCCGGATCTTAATGGTCGCCGGATCTCATTTTAGAAAAAAAGCTCTTGTATTCAATAAACTTTTATTCAGTACACAAGTGTGCACCAAAAGTTGGCTATTCCTTTAAATCTTTGAAATTTAAAATTCATCCAAAGGTATATAAAATTGATCTCTACCGTAGGCATTATAAAGGGACTTTACCACAGTTATCTCCCGTTTTATATGTTTGGTTAGTTTTTTTTTTTTTTTTTTCCGGAAAAGCTGTGATACAACCATTTTATATACCCTATCGGTTATCGGTAGAGCTCATTTTATAAGCTGTTTGATATATTTTAAATGGCTAAGATCTTACTCGTATATGATAATTATGATGCACTTTAGATCATAGTACTATAGACTAAAAAATTTAAAAAAAAAAAAAAAAAAACTCAAAGAAAAACCCTTCCATCAGGACCCTGTGCCGACCTTCCGCCACCGCCGCCCCCCACCCCCCACCCTCTTCGACTGGATCAGCATCCTCTGTCTAATTTTGATGTTTCAAATAGTATCTAACCAATACTATTTTGACACATCGTTGAATGAAGTTATTTTTTAAGGTACAAAAAATCAATTATAAAGCATTCCAAACTCTTTAATATAACGTGGCCTAATATTACTGATTAGACTGTAGGAAAAGGGGGTAATTTATGTAGCGGAATTTTTAAAAAAATTTCTTAAGATCATACCAACTCATGTTGCCATATATAATAAATTATTCTACAATCTACATATCTTGAAATAAGACAATAAGAATACCGGAGGATGTGATAAAGGAGAGCTTCAACCAACTAGCATTCTTTATTAATCTCCAATTCCTGGATGGTAAAGTGTGTGGGCACTCGGTCTCTTGATCAGTATTCATGTGCAACTTTCTCCTTTCAACCACCCAGAACTCTTGTAGCTTATTATTACTATAATGGAAAAATAATTATAAACTCGCTCACTTTAAAATATGTGGTCTAAATACAACAGGAGCCCCGAAAACAAATTGCTCATCAAACAATAATCAAACATCTATAAATGTCACAACTTTTCTTTTTTGGGAAATAGCCTGATGGTCATTAAAAAGGTTGATATGCTGGTCAATTATCGAAACAGGTTGATATCGTTAAAAAGGTTCATATGCTTGTCAATTATCGAAATAGGGTCTTATTTATAGTGAATGCATTGGGTGGAATTTGAATTCAAATATGACACTTGAAAAATATTTTTCTCTCTCCTCCTTCCATAATCTATGTTTTTTCTCTTGCTCGGGAGACAAAAAAATCGCCCACAATAGGTCTAGAAGATTCAAAATTTGATTCAAATTCTTATCTCCAATTATCTTATGATTTTATCTCTATGGATAATGTTCCATAACTCCAATTTTAGATTCAAAACAAAATTATGGCAACGTTATTTAAATTAAATAATTATATAATAATTATCTAAATAAAATCAATAAGGAGACACAAAGTAGACTATGATAAGATTTTGTTTCAATTTCAAATCTAAATAGAATAATTACCATATTTAATTTATAATATTTATTTAAATAAGATTATCTATATATTTAAATAAATTATCCAAATAATTATTTTATCAATATCTCTTAATTTAAATTAATCTCATAATTATCACAAAAGATAAATATAATTAATTCAAATTTCAAATCTTATCTTCAAATAAATATTTATCCAATTAATTAAATGAAATAAAATTCTCATTGTACCATTAGCAGAATAAACGCCTACACCTTGTGGGAGGTGTTCCAAATTTTTCTCTTCACTAAGTTCAAGAATTAAAACCATAATGAATATCCTAATTGATTACCAACCGTTAAGAAATTATATTAAATTAATAAATGGACCAATTTGACATATATATATATAATATGGGCTACAATAATCTATGTAATTAATTATTTTATACCAAATAAATTAATTACACAATTATTAATTTCAGAGTCACACCACTATAAACCTAAAATTACACTTCCAATTATATATCGTATTACGTAAGCCAGTGTGTAGCCATAGTCCAATGACCTTGTCATAGATGTAACTTTCTCATATGATATCCACGATCAACTTAAAGTCAAAGTCCGTTCAATTTTTTGATCATGCTGTCTTAAAGATCCATTATACATCTAATAGGAAAATGATTATTCATCCAAAGTGAACGATTAGTCATTTGCCCAGCAAACGACCCGAGGCCCGTCCATTTTCACATCTTATATAATGTCATTTAAGAGGATAATATTTACTCTTTATGGGAGCTATGATTCCATATCTATAAACAAAGCTCACATCGAATATAAGTCATATACCCAATGATCCAGTTTAATAGCTTACTACTCTGAAATGCTTTAGCCTTTAGAACATCAAAGTGCACAAGTCATGAACATGAAGTCATTTATTTACTCAGGATTAAGGTTATTGCATAATAAATATCAAAAGTGAATCAATATAATCAAGCGGACTTATAGATTAATTACACTTTGGTCCAGTCCAATATATCACTACCACTAGGCAATATATCTATGTCTCTACTTGGGAGTCAGCTTGTTCTAGATGGTCAAAACAAACTATCTCCCCAATTGACTTTAGACAATATAATAGTCTTCATATGAGTTAAATACTCACTCTAACCCCATAGACTACAAACTACAGATGTAGGCTACTTACTTTATAATGTTATCTACTCGTACATAAAAATCTATTGCATGCAACATTTTAATAGTTTAAACACCAAGTAGTAAATGAACCATATTTGCTTATGTTTTATTTAACATGTAAATCTAGATAATGACAATATAACAATATGTAATGAAAAAACCTCAAATATATTATTAATCAGTTCAAAACAAATGAAATACAATTAAAAAGTCTTTCACTCTTAGGACATTCCCAACATAGACATCATTTGGGACACCAACAATTGGACAGAGGATGTGGATCCTTTCGACAAAGACAAAATTGCCCTCCCCCCCCCCCCCGACCCCGCGCTGTGAACTTCGGGCCCCCACCGATTCCAGACTTGCGATCTGCAATCCCCCCTCCACCCCCCCCCCCACCCCACCCAGGACAATGGCGAAATCACCCTCTTGACCTCCGCCCAATGCTGATTGCCTTACCAGCGAAAGCCACCACTATGAAAAAGATTGAGCTCAGAACCAAGACCTAGAAATGGAACCATAGTTTCGGTGAAAACAAGGTTCACGGGGATGGGAGCAGCGGGGGAAAGAGAGAGGGGAGAGAGGGGATTTTTATTTTTTGAAGGAAAAAGAGATATGAGAGATTTGGTATAACCAATCTCAAATTTACACCAAATTATAGTCATAGATTTTAAAAGCAACACAATAATAGCCTTAGGATAGATAACTATTGGTTATGCCCCTTAAAGCAGTTCTATTACATACTTTCCTAGTTTTTTGTGTCCTTTTTTTTTTTTTTTTTGAAAGTGACTAAGGTAGAGTCTCTTTTATACAAACTATTGTAGAGATCGATTTTAATATATAATCAAATGACTGAAATATTATATGTGTGATAATGGTAACATACATTAGCTCATTGTATTGTGGAGTATAAGATATTTTAAAAATATATATGAAAAAAGCTTCGCTGTTGCTGCATATGGTCAGCTCTGTAGCTTATTCTATTTTTTTCTCATTTCATTAAAAAAAAAAAAGATTTTGTATTTAAGAAACTTTTATTTAGTACACAAGTGTATACCGAAAATTGTGTAATTCTCTATATCTTTGAACGTTGAAATTATCAAACGGTTTATAAAATCTATCTTTACAATAATGGTTTCTACCACAATCATTCCTTTTTTTGTTTTGTTTTTTTTCAACAAAAGTACTCTAACGAGAAATTTCAAATATTTAAATTTATTAGTGGAAATCAGAAAGAAAAAAAATATAGAAATTATAAAGTCTTTTTTAAAACATATTTATAATACTAATTAAAATCACGTGCTTTACACGTGTGAAGTGCATATATATATTAAAATTGTCAAATATATAATTTATAAACATAAATATTAAAGTTTTTAATGATATAATATTTATTGACATGTTAGGCTATCACAAAAAATATATATATATTTAAAAATATATTTTCTATGGACAAATTTGATTAAAAAAGTAAGTATATTAAAAATATATTTTTATGGAAATAAAAAATAACTGAGTAACAAAAGAAAAATTTAGAACAAGTTAAGGAAAAAAAGAAGAAGAAGAAGAAGAAGAAGAAGGAAGAATAGAAGAAAATAACAAATCAATAAAAAGTTAAAAAAATAAAAATAAAAAAAGCCATAATCACAAAAAGATAAAATAATTTAATCAAATTTTTAAATAGTGTTTTTGGAACACTTAATTCTTTTTATATAATTAAAGATTGGAATAGCATTCACATTAAAAAGATGCATAAATACATAAATTTTACATGTGAAATTCTTATATCTTACACATCTTAATGCAAAAAAGAAGTCTTGTGAAGTACAAACATGATTGTGATGATATTCTGATTCAAGTAATACGGTTTCATGATATGTTATTTGATTAATAGTGTTGAATATAGCTATGAATATCACATATAGGTTTGTTGATCTTTTCTCATTGTATTTTCATGGAGAAAATTTTATCATGTTCAAAAAGATCGATAGAAGAAAAAATATGAAATTATGACCAATATCTGCACCGAAATTTCATCAGTAAATCCCAACATTTGATACAAATTACACCAAGTTTTTACCAATAGCAATAATTTTTCCCGATATTCCCTAACATTTCCTTGATATTTTTAACGGAAAAGATTTTACCCCAAAAGATATTTCGGTAACCCTCAAAAAATTGAAATTCAATGGAAATTTTAAAAATATCTTGGATATTTTCTACCATGATACATACCAGATTTTGGATAACTGTTGCGGCTATACAGGTTAAAAAAGACTTCTGTTTTGTGTGTCATTTCAATTGGAATTTTAGAGACATTTTGATTGAAATTACGTTGATGTTTTGAATTGTGCTTTTGACAAACTGCTTAGAATTAGACAATGTAAAACCTTAAGATGTATTCAGAAAACAATAGCAATATAAAATCTTGTTTCACTTATCTCGTTATTATATGCTATTACAAAAAAAATAAAGAATTGAATTTTATTTTTAGTTGAAAACGAACTACTTGGAATTTAATTTAAAAAGTGTATAAATTTGAAATGTATTCTGAGAACAAAAATGACAAAATAAATCTTGTTTCGTTTTTCTCTTTATACTTTGCAATTACCCAAAAAAAAAAAAAATCATCTTATGTCCATTTGAAATTAAAAAGTTAAAACTTTAAAGTTAGAATTTTTTTAAGAAAGATTTGGACGGGAACAGTGAAATTATGTTTATTTCGAAGAAAAAGGCCAAAAAAAGAAAAAAGGCAATTTAAAAATTGTGTCGGGAGATGTCCCCCAAACGGCTTACACCGGTAATTCCCAAAAAACATTTTATTTTTGTCAGAGTGCTGTGTAGCCAGAAAACAATAGTCTAGTACCTTGTTGTGTGTAAACTGTAACCAAATGTTGCATAATTTATGTGTCTATCGATATCAGCTTGTGCCCTCAAAAAAACCGAGGAAAAGAACGGCAACACTTTCCTTCACATCATATCAAGCAAAAGCCGGAAACTTGTCAAACAAGGTACCTGTAAAAAATCGAGCGCCTTTAGAAGTAGATGAAGCCATCAATTGAAATGGATTTCAGTTCTTGGCATTGAGAGGAGAGCGACTAATGCTTCCCATCGTAGAACTGAGCGTTTTTCGAGGACTTGAAAGTTTCCAAAAATTGTTTAGCCTTCTCTACTTCTTGCTTCTTCCTCGACTTATCCCATTTGTGTTCGGTTGCCAATATTTCGATTACGCGTGGCAACGCTCGGGACGCTGCATCTGTGTCAAGAAAAGCGAGTCGAGATCTCCTAGCAATAAAATCGACCGCAGATTCACAGTACTCATTGCGAGCACAGTAGGCAACCTCGGCCTCTAAAACGGGGTAACCGTGGGCAAGTCGCTTCCCCATGTTTTCATTCTGCAAGTGGATAAGATAGACATTAATATCGAACCACAAAATAAAACCTTGCAAACATAGTGCTGATATAATCTTGCACAATCACCATAAATATTTAAACTAACTACTAGTATCACGTTCCCGTCTGTTATCGTATATTACCTGACAAATTCAAAAACAGAAGGCAAACTTCCACTTCATCTGACACTCAAATATTCACCCTTGATGAGGTTACAACAGTGTCAGCTGGTTGATGGTTTAATTGTTTGGGAAAAGTTTTAACAGTAGTATTCAAACATCTCAAAATCAAGTATTAGCTTCACCTATGCCCCATAAAACCTAGGATTACTCCCACTTTGCCCCCTGAACTTTAAATTTAGCCTCAATTTAACCCTTCTATCAGATTTCAGAAAAATTGGGAACTTAGTCCTACTAAGCCCATTTTGTTGGGATTTCAACTAAAAACAAACGGAAAAAGATCACATGACTGTATTTACTTCACTTTTTTTTTTCTCCATATGTTTTTAACTGAAAATCTGATAGAAGGGGTAAAGTGGGGTTAAATTTAATATTCAAAGGGCAAAGTGAGAGTTTTTAAGGTTCAGGGGGAAAAGGGCAACTAATCCTAAAATCAAATTTAATTCAAGAAAGTTTACGTTGGATATGGAAAGAGTGCAAGGTCTAAAGAGTATGAAACTTTAGAAAGATTAATCCTTTACTTATCCTAATCACGTTTCCATGGAATCCATGCAAATCAAAAGTGAACGGCAAGTGCTATAGAACAATAAACAAGTAAAATATGGAGCAAGCAAAACCAACCTGAGCTATAATAGCGACTTGTTCAGCCTTAGTACCATATGCATGAGACAAATGCTTTGCCAAAGCCGTGTCCATAACCCCAGGAACAACTTTACCACGATAACTCTTCTTCATCCGTATATATTGTTGAGCCAGAACTGTGAAAAATGCAGGGTCCCATCCCTCTCCACCAACAATAC
>JAFMPE010061090.1:0-14689 GCA_024759925.1 Ficus religiosa
AAAGAGTTTTGTAGCGAAGAATGTTTGCGTGTTGGTCAAAAATCACATAAGAAAAAAAAGCCCCGACATTGCCGAAAGATTTCATAAAAGAAATTCCTTTAACCAACTCACACCCAACTCTTCGCTAATCTCTCTCTCACACACGTCCTCTATACAAACTCCTTTTTTTTTTTTTTAAGAAAATATTTATAAATTTGAAAAAAAAAATCTCTCTGTCTCTCTGCATAAACCTTTTTACTAATTAATAATTTATTTATTCTGTTATATCTCTGCTGAACGTGCGAAAGCTCCCTGCTGTTGTGCACAGGTGTTTGCTTCTCCTCTCATCATCACGATTTTTTTTTTGCTGTCTCTTTTCTTTCTCATATATGCATAATCATTAAAAGTCATTCTTTTGCTTTTTTTTTTTTTTTTTTCGAGAGTTATTTTCTTCATACTGGGTTCCGAATTCTCTGGCGATCCTTCATATTTATTATTATTTATTGAGATAAAGATTTGGCTCTGTTGGTATTTGATATATTACGTTTGATAATTTCCTCTCTTCAATGTAAGTACTTTTTATCTTTGCTTGATTTATTTATCGGCTTCATGATAATTAAAGCCGGATTTTCTGATCTGGGTTTTCCTTTTATTTGAATTTCTTAACAACCCTTTTAATATTTCGGATGATTTTCTTTCGCAGATTTGATATTTCAAAATTTTTTCTATTTTTTGGGAAAGACACTTTGAGGGTTTTTTTTCCCTATAAATCGTTAGGAATTTTTCCTTTTATTATTTTTTTATTTTTATAAATTGATTCGGTGTTGTTTTCGAATAAATGTTTGTATTTATTAGCTTATCATTAGCAAAATTTGTTATTTTGTTTGTATTTTTTTGCATTTATCTTTATTTGATTGCTTTGTGCTTATTTTTGTCGGTTATCCCTCCGATGTTTGAGAAACTTGTTTACGCAATCTCCATTTTCTATGTTTACTCCGAATTAATTTAACAATTTCTGATTCAACAACGCATCTTATTTTAATTATTTAAGGTCATGTTTAGCTCATCATTCTTGTTAATTAGTCTAATCTTTTTTTCCTTTTCTGGTTTTTTTTTTTTTTTGAAGGGTCTTTTTATCAACACTCAATCTGAATAATTCAGTTATAGCTTTCAGCGAATTTTAGGAAACTTTTGTTATGCGGATTCAGAATTAGTTAGTTAAATCAGAACCCATGATAAGGCTTGGAAATGGGGTATTTAAACGTGGAGAAGAAGTGGCTATTTCCTCTTGTGATGAGCTCTGTCCTATGCATAATCCTTCTCGCCACATCCTTGAACATGGGTCTTATCTCTTCATTGCACACAATCAATTCGATCTTTTCAATCTTCCCGTCTCGCTTGTCCGCGAATGAAACGAATCCCGTTTTTGCCGAGTCAAAGATCACGCAGCTCTCCGCTGCCCCTCCCCCTCCCGTGGTCGTTCCCCGTTTTGCCTACTTGATTTCGGGTTCTAGAGGCGATCTGGAAAAACTTTGGAGAACTCTCAAGGCTCTTTACCATCCGTTGAACCAGTATGTTGTTCATTTGGACCTCGAGTCCCCAGCTGAGGAGAGGCTGCAGCTGGCTTCGAGAGTGCAAAATGAGACGATGTTCGCCGAAGTTGGTAACGTTCATATGATTACAAAAGCTAACATGGTGACATATAGAGGACCTACTATGGTTGCTAATACTCTTCATGCCTGTGCTATTCTTCTCAAGAAGAGCAAGGATTGGGATTGGTTTATCAACCTCAGTGCTTCGGATTATCCGCTGGTGACTCAAGATGGTTAGTCTCAAACAGCTAGGGTTGTAATTCGACGGTGTGACTGTTTTGTCCTAAAAATTCGTTTTGTTTAACTGTGCAGATCTTCTTTATACGTTTTCGACTCTGGATCGGAACTTGAATTTCATCGAGCACACTAGCCAGCTTGGTTGGAAGGAGTGAGCACTCTCCTTTTCTCTTTATTTATTACAGAAAACAAACTCTATGATCACTTCATAAAAAAAAGAAACAAACTCTATGAATCAATTTATTTTTTATATTGTTGATGGAAATCTTACATGAGTATCTGAACTCTGCAGAGATAAACGGGCTATGCCTTTGATTATGGATCCTGGTCTCTATTTATCCGTCAAGAAAGATATATTTTTTGTCTCTCCTAGACGGACATTGCCAACAGCATTTAAATTATTTACTGGTAAGCTATCTTTTTCTCTTAATACATGTTTCTTTAGCCTTCTGGTTATCCATGAAACTTTACTTTGCATCTTCATCTGGATGAACGGACTTAAATGTTCAAGTATTTTTCAAATCTGCAAAATGATTGCTAGCTTTACATGCTTCTTTTTGCTCGGGCTTTTGACAAAACCGATGGTGTTGGTTGGAAAGTTGGATTCATGACTACTGAGTAACCTTTCTCTTTGCAACCCATGCTGTACTCTATTCAAAAGTGCTCAAGTTATATAGCACTTAGCATGCCCCTGTAGTTGAAACTTAATACCCGTCGAGAATTTGCACTAGAGAACGTGCTCAAAATCACATTTTTAATATGAAAGCGTATAACTACATGCCTCCAGATGTTCAAGAGAGAAAAATTGTATACTCCTCTGCATTTCATTTTCTTTGTAGAATCGTAATAATATTTAGCCATTTTTTTGCAGGTTCGGCGTGGATGGTCCTATCACGCTCATTTGTGGAGTACTGCATATGGGGTTGGGACAACCTTCCAAGAACACTCCTCATGTACTACACAAATTTCGTGTCTTCACCGGAAGGCTATTTTCAGACCGTCGTATGCAATGAGCCGGAGTATGCTAAGACTGTAGTTAACCATGACCTGCACTACATTTCTTGGGATTTTCCTCCAAAGCAGCATCCGCACACACTCACTATCAACGATACCAGCAAGATGATCCAGAGTGGTGCGGCCTTTGCTCGGAAATTCAGACAAGACGACCCTGCCCTCAATAAGATTGACAAGGAATTGCTTCGTCGGAAGAAAAAGGGGTTCACCCCTGGTGGCTGGTGCGCAGGCAGTCCTAAATGTTCAAAGGTCGGGAATCCGACAAAGCTCAAACCTAGCCCCGGGGCTCAGAGACTTCGCCGCCTTTTAGCTAGACAAATTTTGACAGCTAAGTTTGGTCAAAATCAATGTAAATAGAGTTCGAGCTCATGACAAAAATTCTTGCTTGCTAGTCAAGAAAGAAAGAGTAGAGAAGTAGACGAATGGGTGGGTCATATTTACAAACGGGACAAAACTTGTTTAGAAATTGATTCTAGAAAAAGAATTTTGATTCTTAGCTGTAACCTTGCCTCATAATTGTTGGAATTGAGGCAGATAAGCCATTATTTTGATCACAAACGTTATGCTAGTCACGGTTGTTAAGATTGATGATGGTGCCTAATCACCTTTTGCTAGGCAATTTTTTGTTTTTTTAGAACTTTAGTTAATCCATATTATTATATTATATATATAGAAATTGTCTTCTGTACAGTAGTTGGATAGATCTAATAATTATAATTTTTTCGTAAATTAATTTGTAACAATTAATTGACTTGTAACTGTAAATAAAATTATGCGTAATATAATATTATTTAGGTGATAGAAAAGATAAATATTATTAAAAAAAGTTATAACGAAATCAATTGTCTACTATAATAAGTTATAAAAATAAAAATAAAAAAAGTTATAAATCCGGCAATACGGTTGAAAGAGTATGTTTTTATAAATCGGATTTTACCATTAAAAAAAAAAAATTATAAACCTGCTTACGAGGATTTCCGATTTTTAAAGGATGATTGATAAGTGTCAAAAGCTACATAAATAAATAAAGTAGATTTATATTCTTCTAATTGTGCAACACCTCACCTGTGCGTAATAATTAAGAAAAGGGAATGTATAATTAAAGTCGCTCAAGTCAATGTGCTACACAGTTTTGTATTAGTGGGATGACAACAGCAATGACGAGGGGTTGACAATCATCTTTCTTTTTTTTTTTTTTTTTGGCATCTGATGATATGGTATCCTTTATTTCCATCCATATCAAGATATTAGAAGTAAAGTTAACTGCCAAATATAAATACTATTTATTCCTTGTCATTATCACACAAGAGTCCATTTACACGCCATCAAGTAAAGAATCTATGGCTGGATGATGATGGTCAGTGTTGAATTAAAGCATCATACTCATGGCTCAATATATCATCGAAATTTCAGAAATTTCGGCATCGAAATTTCAGAAATTTCGGTTTAAAAAGATGTCTAGTGGCCTGTGTTTTCACAAAGATTCGGATTTTTTTATTTAAAAGCCAAAAAAAAGAAAAAAAAAACAAAAAACAAAAAACAAGCGGAAGAATCCACAGTTTCCTATTCACTGAAATATAGTAGGAGAAATCAATGAAGTTATATGTTGCATCTTTCCGACTATAGTTAACACTATTCAAATAATAGGTAATGATATCGGTATCGCTTTTGAAACAAATCGACATCTCAATCATACTTAAATCTCATATGACTTCATTTAGAAATTGAGATATGTAATATATATGAAATTTCTCATGCTTAACTCATTTATTATTAGAAATAAGTTTTAAAACACAATTTTGTACTTTTTTTTTCTAATAATTTTATTAATATCGATATTTTCTCTTAAAACTTTTGTAATTTTTTTCTAATATTTCTACTAATATTGATTATTTTTCTTAAATTTTTATAAAACTGAATTATTGATATTTCAACCGATATTCATATTTTCATTTAACTATTCTTAAATTTTTATAAAACTCAATTACTGATATTTCAATCGATATTAATATTTTCATTGAACCGCGTGGAAAATTATAAGCAACCGAAGGAGTATGAATTAGAATGTTTCTCTATTTGTCATTGTCACCATAACCATGCATGATGTCTTTGCATTCCTTGCCAACTAATGACTTTGGATTAGTTGAAATAAAAAAAAAAATAAAAATAAATAAAAAAAAAAACCAACGTGACCAACAAAAAAACTGTTTAAGAGAAAATGCTCACTCTTTAATTTTGTTGGTTTAGACCTTTTTTGATTTTTTTGGTTGATTTGTGAAGGATATCATTTATTCTAATGGCCCATTTGAATGCCCTAGTGTAATAGTGATTATTGCTTGCCAATGTAAATATGGGCTCGGTTGAGCAACTATTATATTGAAATTATTTAAATGTTTTAGGATTTTATAATAATTCAACTCAAATTTAAATTCAAAACTCAAAAAGTTCGTATTTTTAAAAATCTGTACCACACTTGTTTTTTTATTTTCATATTCAAATGTTACTGTTAACAAAAAATATCCAAACACATATTTTAATCGAATACACAATTCAAATTATACATTTGAATCCAAACATTTAAATTCTATAAATTTTCATATGTAATTTATGATCCAAATAAACTATAAAAGTCGTTGGTATACTGTGATCCAAATCCTGGACATGAATAGGAGGCACTGGATTATTTATCATAAACAATCAATTTTTACACTTGATATAGATGCATATACATCTGCCACACAAAAAATAAAATAAAATAATAATAAAATAAGTAAAGCTCCTTCAATGATACTTTTTAATAGTGATCTTGGATGTGTAGGCTGTAATGTGGCGGACAAAAGTATAGAAAAGAAAACTATGAAAAAACTTTGTCAAGGACAAATCATCGTAAAGACAGATGAGTGAAAAAAATAGTAAGAAATCTCGCTATCAATTCACATATTTACTCTCCTTCAAAAGAAAAAAGGGTATTATTCTTAATGGTGGGCCACGGTTTTTAATTCTATCAAACATCAGTAGAGTAACCTAATCATCGGATTAAATTAGACATATCAGTATAAGAATATATATATATATATATATATATAGTGTACAATCATAGATTGATTATTGAAAGTTTAATCTCATATAACACGTAATAACATGCCCTGCCATTAAAAGTATCCAAGAAAAGTTACTAGTTTTGCGGTCCGACTTAAGTAGAAATATCTTATGAAAACTTCCTAGTTGAGATTAGTACGTGTCTCAGATACTTGTGGTAATAACTGATAGGATTTTTGACATTTTTACCCCAATAAACTTTTTGGACTTTAGAAACTTACCCCTAACTTTTTAATTTCGACAATTAACCCTTTTAACTTGTTAAATTGGCAAACGTGATTCAGTTAAATAATTTTGCTGTGAATTTTGGTCGCAATCCAGGTATACGGAGTTAGGAAATTAAGATATTCATCTAAGAATTTGGATTGGTAGTTTATAATTTTTTACAAGTTGCGTTTTTTCGTCATCAATTTAACACAAGTACACACACCCATCAGCAAAATAGACCACATTGTAACAATTTAGCAAGTTAGGAGCGTAAATGCCAAACTCAGAAGTACAAGGGCTAGCAATCAAAGCCCCGTAGAGCTCGGGGGCATATGTGGGAAAAAATACCCTAATTTATATAAAACACAAAAGTTGGCAAATACATAGGGTGTTCCTTATGTTTGTGTTGACAAAAAAGTTAAAAACAGACACCTAGATGAGCATATTTCCCTACATCCCACTTTACAAAAAAAACTAGTATATACCTTATCAGCTGAATCATGAAATGGAAGTAAAAAAAAAGGTATTGTAGTGAAATCATATTCATATTTTGATAAAAAGGATTTTTGAATAGTAAGCATTTTAATGGTGACAAAATACAAACTACTTTACCTTGCCTTTTGCTTTGAATTTCTATCTACAGAACATGCGAACAAGAATTTTCTCACTCTTCACAACCGCCACCTCCACTATAATCTAATACCAAAATTTTGTTGTGTCGCTCACAATCTTGCAGTTTCCGGTGGGCTGTTTTCGGCCTTGCCTACGAGCTACACAAGCTTCTCTGGTATGAGATTTCTTTACATAATTTTTTTTTTTTTTTTTTCTGTTCAACCAAACATTCCTCCATGCAAGGATCCTGAACCGCTAGGGAATTCACTAGCTCAAAGTCAAACCATCTCCAAAATTTTAATGTTCCCCGTCGAATTCGCAGCGACTAAGGTGTTGGACTGGCCACGCCAACAGACAGATGAGATAAACTGTGTGGATTCGTCCATTTCGTGGCCAGAAAACGAGTCGGAGTTGTTGAACTTGAAAGACAACGCAGGCATGGGAAAAGCTTTGTGGTAAACGAAAACCTGTGACACGACATGAAATTAGTGAGCCTTAATAACTTACCTATTCTTGTTGCCCTGTCATGTCAAGTTCTTAATCTCATCCAACTCATTCAACTAAAACATAGTAAAGAACTCAGAAACTTGTCTGCGATAAACTATTTGCTTCTTCCTAATTTGTTCCGGAAAAGGTTTATTCGACATGCTTGAAATTCAGTTGGCTTCTCAGAACTCATATTAACCGTTGTTTTGCAGCAAAGAAAAGAACAAAACCAGCTCTAATTGTAACTGCATTATTGAAGTGAGGTTAACGACCAGACAAGCATGTGGAACTTAACAGAAGTCGTGTGTGCTTTTTAGTTGCATTACCTCATTCGTCTCCGAGCCTGTAGCAATGTAACCATCAGAAACTGACAAACCTACAAAGTTCTGCAACAACCAAAATAACGTGCATTAACATCCAACTTATAGATCATCATGCCTGGAGGGCTCGTTTCGCATAGCTTTTACTTATGCTTTTAGGCAGTACAATAAGAAAAGTTAACCGTATGACCATTCAGTCAGTATTTGGAACCATATTTTTAGAGAGACAAAAATGATATTTAAACTTCAAAAAAAAAAAAAAAAAAAGGTCATAAAATGAAAAATTAATTTATAAAAATACTTTTAAAGTTCTTTCAAAGTCTTCTCTAATGAGATTTCTCAAAAAGCCACTTTTAACTAAAAGTTCTCACAAGTAGCTTTTGGACCCAGGAAGCAATACCAAACAAGCCTTTAACCATACATAACCTACCTTCCCATTTAGCCATATACTCTAGTACTGCCTACACCCAGTATTTTTCTACATTACATACATATATATACACATTTATATATATATATATATATTTGAGTGTGTGTGCAGTTGCATAGGATATTTTTCAAATTTGGTATGAGCATGAGCAACAACTCCTCAGCAATTCAGGGTGGCCGTCTTCTATTGAAAGCCTAGTAAAGCATCCTTTCATCGAGCAATGCGGTCTCTAGAGGCCTGGAAAACCTTTTCTCCTAAATTACTTTTTTTTGATAATGTTGTAAATTTTACCCTTTATTAAGGACACATCAAACTTCTGCCAGTTTTAAGTACTCTTCTCTAAAGGTTTTTGTTGAGTCTTTCTCATATTTCAAGTTGATATATGAACGTTTTCGGTTGTATGGGTCATGAACATCTTAATTAAAAACTAGTGAAAAGAAAACAAAAAACAAAATGTTGTGGATACTGGACTGCAAAAATCAAGTTGTCATCAATTCAACTTTATTGGAGGTATTGTAAAGTTCTTTCCTAATTGCACCAACATCGTCAATGTTATGACCTTCATGTGACATCATAAAATTAATTTGAAAACAAAGATTAAATATTTGATGGTTACCCAAAGAAATGATTGTCTTTCCTTGTTTTTGACAGTCTCTATACCGGAAAGATTCACAGAAAAATCAGTTACATCTAGTGGAAACAAAAACATAGATCACCAATTAATGATGCAACTTCCCTTGACTCGAAGAAAGTCGTTAATAACTACAATTAAGTATTTATTGCATTATCTCAGGGGAAAAAAAAATATATAGCGCATTTAGACTATGATAGAAGCCACTAAATTCTGCAAAGTGCATATTTTTTCTGTTAATTTCTTTTCACGGCTCACAAGCTTGGCCCCTTTTTTATACCTTCCACTTAAGTCTCTTCCTGGTTCAAGCCTAAGTACATTACAATCAATCTAATCCGAACAAGTTTGATTAGTAACAAGGAAAAAGTTAACGATCAAATCGAGATCTCATCAAGCTTGATTCATATGAAAATGAAAAAGATTATTACTCCAAAAGAATACATAGTATTCCAAGATATGGAGATACCTTTACATTCATGTGACCTGTGTAGGACTGAAGTGGAGTGTCAACGACCCGAGATGTACACGTCGACAAATCCCAAAGCTTCAGTGAGTTATCAGTGGATGCTGACACAAGATTCGTTGCATCTACAAACTTGACGTAACTCACAGTTTTGTTGTGGCCAACTAATGTACAGAGAGGAACCTTTGGATTACGTAGATCGTAGTAATAAATCTTATGATCTGCTGAACCAAATGCAATGGAACGGCCCGAGTCCAGAGGAAACTGAACACAGCAGACATTAGCCTTTGTTCTGATCGTACCAATGCTTTTGCCCTGCAGTAGCATCCCAAGTAAGAGAAACAACTTATTATACATCGAGAATCAAGTAAAGAGAGCATGCAAATAGATAACAGCAGTACGTTTAGTTTCAAAGCTGACATCCACCAAGTGCAAAAATAGAATTGCCTGATTGATACTCCATAGCTTGACAGAACCATCATCACTCCCGCTGGCCAACAACGTTGGATCTGCAGACGAAAAGTCAATCGACCACACACGCCTCTCGTGCTCTCTCATCTCCATTTGCACTTGACTTCTTGTCACGTCCCATATCTGAAAATGTAAAGTAACTACATGAACACAAAGTTACCAAAAACTGAAAGGTGAAGAAATTGAAGGCTTTTGACTTACCTGCACGACACCTTCAAAGTTACTTGAAGCAATCTGACCCTTTATATAACTATTCCAACAAATACTACTAAGCTTTGACCCACTTGCCATTTCAACCACTGGATAGTGGATATCACGCTCCTCGTTCATAATTGCATCACATTCGAATACTTTAATTTTCTTATTAACACCAGCAGTAGCAAATAATTCTCCATCACGATCAAAACTGAGCGAACATACTAGGTTTGATGAATTCAAAAGATCCCCTTGCTTCAGATCTGCCTTGACTTTCAATTTACTGAAAGATAGATACTTGCACAAACCTTCCAAGAATGGATTTATCCAACCACCTTGTCTACTGTCATAACCCTGATCTTTTGATGCCAAATTAGTAACAGAACTTCTTTCAGTTAAAACAGCAGAACCACCCCTACCATCACTGCTAACCGTTGAATGTCTAATCACGTGTTTCCCTGACAGCTTGCTTGGCCTGCATCTTGTCAAATAATATGCAGCCTCTAGCTTCTTGAAGTTCTTCATCAACCGAGAACTTTTGTAAAGAATGCTTTCTTGGTTTTCAATGTCTGTCTTCTGATCACCATATATATTATCATCACATTCCTCCATGTCAAGAATCCGCAATCTTGGTCTAAATCGTTTTCTGGACCCCAAGCTAGTAGAATCATCATCATTAACAATATTCATCGAAGGGAGACTTGATGTTGAGTTATCTTCCTTCGCCAGATCGGGACATGAACTACTCTTTTTCTTCAGAATCGTTTGCTGGTTCACGACTTCTTCTATATCGGAACACAGGAAAGAGAGTGTATCTTGCAACTTATCAGCAGCCTCCTGTTTTCTTTGTTGTATAAGCAGAAGAAACTCTAGTAACAACTCTTGCTCCTCTATTCGCTCTCTAAGCTCTATGGCTGCTTCACGTTCTTCTAGATCATCTCTTGGCTCGTTTAGGAACTCGCTTTGTAATAATTCACTGTGACATATGATGACAATAGAGTATAAAAATCTGATCTATTGAAGTTATTTTGCATCTTAAAAGAGGAATTCTTGGCACAAGTTGCCATTCTAAATCTTGTACAGATCAGACGATGAACAATAGACGGCGGGGATATCTCAAATGCCACAGAAAACTTAATAAGTCAGTTAAAATGAATTCTAGCAGTTATGGTACTTCAAGCCACACGCAAAAAAAAAAAAACAAAAACAAAAACAAAAAAACAAAAAAACCAATTGGACCAAGAAATCAGTATAATGTTCATAAGACATAGTTGCCTAATGCAAAGCTAGATGCAGGTTGGTCCTAAGTATTATCTCACAGAAACCTAAAAACTGATTAGCTAACTGGCATTCTTCGAGCTACATATCTAATGCAAGGAAAGATCTTAAGTTGAGTGGAGTGTTTACATATAAGATCGAGCCAAGAAAAATTCAAATGTTGTTTTTTGTTGATGAATAACAGGTATGGGTTTTGGCCATGAGGCGTTTTTCTTACAGGCAAGGGCTTTTTTTTTAGGTCAGAATCAAACAGCAAGGAAAATTTTTTCACTAATCGGAAACTTCAAACACTTATTTCAGCAGGACATAAGAAGTAAGGTTAAATCAATGGACAAACAAAGGGAAATGAACAGCTATGAATAAGTTCATTACTTAAAATGATAGGCACCGAGCAAATTTAAGAGAGAGAATGGATTAAAGACATTTAATCACCCCATCTTTGGACGACTGGTTGGTTCGGGATGAAGTAACCATAAGCAAAACGAAGCTTCTTTTGGCCATTTGAGAAGCAATTGAGGAGGAAGAACTCGATGCCTCAAGCTAGACATCGTCCTACTCTTTTCTTCTCTCGGGCTGGATGGGCAAAACAACTGGTCACAAATACCATTACCACATTAGAATATTGAGAATGAAAACAAACATAAAAGATTATTAAATATTTACACCTAACTTTATCTATGTCAAAAATGCTGGTGAAGTTTACATTTCGAACCTCAAAAAGAAGAACTCCAAGTCTGTATATATCTGATGCACATGAATATGGACCACCAGAAGCCTCTTCAGGACTAGTATACCAATTCGACTCCATTAGCAATACCTGTTTCATTGGAAATGGTTGTTTTTTCTCATCTACTTCTGTACTCCTCCTATCTTTATTTCTATTTTCGTCAGTTTCAACCACCAAATATTCGCGCACTGCGTAAGTTGAGCTTGACTGCATGCAACTCGTTTCTGATAAAGCATTCGTTGAAGCCATTATTGGTCTGAGATCTTCACTACCCGTGTTAGTTCTCTGTTGATGCAAGTCACTGGGCAAGGGCGAAGACAAATCCTTAACCTCTACGGTCGGGCTATTCAATCCGTCTTCATGAGTATCAGACCCAGAATCCGAACACGACGCAGACTCGATGAAGGAAACATGGTTGAAGGACGACATAACAAAGCAAGAAGGCCGCACATTATGTACAACAATGCCTTGAGAATGTGCCACATTCACAATCTCCACTATTTGCCTGAATATGTGCAAGCACTCAAACACATCAACCGATCTTTCTGGTTTATCCAGCCATTGCCTCAAGCTAACATCTCCCCATTCGACAGCGCGAACAAAAGGGTTCACCGCATCCTCGTCCTCGCAAACTCCGGACAAACCGCCGTGAGTTTGAGCGTACTCAGTGTGAGCAACCAAAACCCTATTATCATCTCTTCCCTTTCTGTTATAGCTAGAGTCATGCAACACTACATCACTTGACAACCCAGTTCTACCACGACCACCACCACCACCGTGGCGAAGCCGCAAATCAGGGTTCGAAACCCTCGAACTGTTCAACTCCCTAGAGCTACTAGACTTCTTACGAGCAGAATCAGAGGAACCCTCCATTGATGTTATCCATCTAGAACTGCATGAAGGCCATAACTTACACATCCAATAAAACAAAGCTCTCTCTCTCTCTCTCTCTCAGTCACTCTCTTTCTCTCTCTCTCTCTACCTTCTATTTCCGCACACACTCTCTCATCCCCATCAAAACATCAAAAACTCAATCTAAAGAAATAGTGCAACAAAAACAGTTACCTTAAAAAAATAACACAAAATCCTCAATACCCACAAAAACAAATTCACAATCCCAAAAAAATTTATATGCAAATTCCCAACCACAGACAAACCTGAAAAGAGAAGAGTAGGATCAAACCAAGAACAACCAACCCCACAAAGAGACACTAGAAGAAATCTTTCAAGAACATAGTAGAGTCAAACTACCCTTCAATAAATGTCAGAGAGAGAAGAGAGAGAGAGATAGAGAGAGAGAGAGAGGAGAGAGAGAAGTACCATTAGAGCCACGAGAGAGAGAGAGAAAGAGAGTCCTGCATCGGCGAGGCCAAACCGAAGACATAAACCACACAAAAAACAAGCTTTTTAGGTAGCAAAAACACACAACACAAACACAATATGAACCTCATATATTACCCAATGATATATTTTTTCTCGTTTTTTTTTTCTGAGACAAAAGCAAGAAAAATCTCGCTCACACAACACAAGCCGATCGTGTTTTAAATCTGAATAAACAATTATTTCTTTTGTTGCTGAGAAATAAATAAATAAAGTAAAATAAACAGTGCCCTTTAAAAGTTACTGGGTCTACCATTTTTAAAATCCGGTTTTCTTTTTTTTATTTTATTACTTTGTATTGATACATGAGAAGCAAAGGCCACACTTTTTTAGCACTATCTTTTTTTATATCTTCTATTTGCTTCTTTCCATATCACCGACGTGGCAAAATATTGGCCTCTAGGTCCAGGTAGTTTATGAAAATTTTAAAATATTATATTGTTTGTCATCTGGATTCGGTAATAACTCATAAGGATTAATTAAATAATTACATTGCTTCTTTCCTAGCAAATAAATAAATAAATAAATATATTTACTTATTAAAAAAAAATTAAATATGATTAATTTCCTGGAATGTAGACAGGGAATGCAGGGATAGGAATAGGAATTATAGTACCATTGGAAGAAGGGGCACCTATGGGAACATCTCTACTGACCAACCATTTCAATAGTACAGGTGCTGCCGTACCACAAGGCACGACCATGGAAGTAATGAAAAAGAAAGAGTTATTTAGTTGGACCATCTGCTCTATCTCGTCTCCTTCCGCAATACGCACTTGATCGTAGCCCAACGGTAGGTCCAACTTCGAGAAGTATCTCGCGCTTATTGATTAGGGCGAAGAAGTCTGCAATCAAAGTGGATACTTGTTCTTGATGGTTAGGTTACCTTGTTGAGCGCCCGATAATCAATGCACAAGGCTACCGCTTCTTCTGGAATAAATAAAACAGGGGCTCCCCCCCAGCAAGATAGGGAAAAACTGCCTTGGAGGCTAGAATATAAATAGGCCTCAATGAGTTCCTGAAATTTTTTCCTGAGCTCAACCAAACCCCTTAACTAATAGATGCTAGTTGGGGGGGGCGGGCATCTGCTAAACCCAGCCCCAATCTAAGTAAAAGGGGGTCATCTGAGGGATAATGATCATCCGTCTTTGGTAGCATCATGAGCAGCTGGGCGTGCAGAGCAAGCCAGTCATAGTCCAAAAACCGTCTTTTCTGAGGAATATGATCCCAAGATGGTGAAGAAAGATAGGCACTATGATGACTACTACCGAAATGACTACCGACGGGCAGGTGCGAAAAGGGGTGGCCAACCCCAGGTTTCTAACATCAACGTAACCTCTATGATAGGCCTCCCCAGAATAAGGAATTAACTTAATGGCGAGCTGCTCCTCCCAACAAGGGTACTACGGTCTGCAAGCTCCAATTCAAGTCGCTCCCATTTGTGCATGTCTCCAAGGCCGATCTCCTTATGGTGAAGTGAATTCGTCTGTTTATAGTCTAGTAGTGATATAATCTCTAGTGTTTTCTCCCAAGAATTCGCACAGCACTCGACGAGTTCCAATTCAACG
>JAFMPE010061091.1:467-30041 GCA_024759925.1 Ficus religiosa
ACGCCCATACAAGGCTAAATAATCCATCGTTGAGTCTCGTGGCTAGTTAACCGAGAACTCAAACTTATACCGATATTATATTCCAAACATGATTCTGACTTAGGTTTTCCTTGTTTCAAAGGAAATATAGAGTTATAAAAATTCGGGTTATTACAACATAATTAAAGGGAAATTCAATATCTTTTATTTGCTTAAAATTTTCTTTCTATCATTGTTTTTTTTTTTTTTGGTCATATTGTTTTTCTTTCATTCCTTCCATCAAGACAACTAATGAAATGCTAAATTAATATGCCAATGATGAATTTTAACATTTGGACAAAAAATGTGTTCTCCAATGAAATATTGTTTTTGAAACCAAATGAATCATATGTTAAACTTTCTGATAATGTGTCACAAGTTATAGCTAATGTAAAATTTAATACTTGACTCTTATTGGTTATTGTCTTGACTTTTTTATATAATTGTTACAAAATTTGTAAAATTAATTTAGATACTAAGCATCAGTTTGGATCGCCGATTGGAGTTAAAATTTTTAAGTTGGAGTTAGCTGATTTTTTAAAAACTAGTTATAATTTTTGTTGACTTTTCAGAAAAAGATAACAATTCAACAAAAAAAAAAGTACAGTTTAGTTGGAGTTATACTCAAACATCAAATAAACCCTAAAAATTCATTTTAAAAGTTCCAAAGCATAATAATGATTGCATTAGAACATTAATGGTTTGTTTGGTTCTCAGGTGTGAATCTAAGGTGTTCATCTCAGTTTTTGTCTTTTTCTGAAAGTCAACAAAAATTATAACTAGTTTTTAAAAATTTAACCAACTTCAACTTAAAAATTACCTATGTGATGAGGGAAAAGTGGATCCAAACAAGAGTAAAAGAGTAAAAGAGAAAGGAAGAAAGTGTGATAAGGGAAAAATGGATGCAAAATGATGTTGTTAGTTGTTTAGTAAGAAGGAAAAGATGAAGGAAATGAAAATAGGGGGATCAAATTTGTTGTGAATCTCACTAATTTTTATCTTTTCAAAAGTGGGTGGAAAACACAAATCCTCTAAATGATTGTTAAAATTACTTTTATCTCCTTATTTTCAAAGTAAAATACTATAGATGAACGAATACATGGTAATTGTACAAATCTATTATTTTATTTCCTTATCATCTACCAAATAACTTAAAGGAAAACTAATTTACTTTCTAACATTTCAATTTTTCATCTCTTATAAGTTTTCCCTCCATCCTATTTTCTATCCTATTTTCTTTCCCTCCTGCCAAACGGAGTGTAAAAGCCCAAAACTTTCTCATTTCAAATCAAATTTGAAATGAGATAATTCTTATGTCAAAATGCTCATAACGACGAAATGAACAAGGCAATATCTATCTTGTATATATATTTTTTCTAAACACATTTCAAATTTTTGTACTATTTTTCATATTACATAACTTTTACAAAAGTCTTCCTCCCAAGCACGCATTTCCAACATAACCTTCAAAACACCGTCTCTAGATGCACTCTAAACGCCCTCTAAACTGACCCTTTAACTTTTGCTTTTAGCTTATATTTCTCCTTCTACCATAAGTAAAAGTAAAAATTATGGCAAAAGTATAACAATCTCAAACTAATCCTAAATATAGTATTAACGTAGACAAAACTTCTGTTTGGGGCAACCATTTGCCTCAATTTCGGTCATTTAATTTGAATGACTTCTTCAAAATACATTTGCAGTTGGTATACCTGAAATGGAACATTTGGATACCCATTTTGGCATCATATATATAAATTCAAATGTTTTTGTTTCAATGTACTGTACTAAATATTAACATCAAACGCTAATTCGAATAACAATTCAAAAGATATTGTTCAAATTTCAAGCCAAAAAAAATGTTTTATTTCAAATGTTTTCATTCAAAGGTTACAATTCAAATGGTTCCCCCAAACAGAGCAAAATACATTAGAAATGGTCTTATCAAATAGAGCGTTATAATTTTTTTTTTTTTGAACTTAGGAAAATGGGTTCGAACTCTTCTCTTTATAATGGAGTCAATATAAATTACTGTTAGATATAGCGTTATAAATTTTTTTGTTCGAACTCTTCTCTTTATAATAGAATCAATATAAAATTATTGTTAGATTGAGCTTATCTTTCAAATAGAAAATGATGGGATCCTTTCATGACTAAAAAAGAAAGAGGCAAAAAAAAGGAGATTTTTTTTTTAGAGTAAGTCTGTGATAGAGCCCTTTTTATATACCCTATCGGTAAAGTTCATTTTAAAAACGTTCAAATATAATCAAACAGTTGAGATGTTGCTTGTATTTAGTAATTATAATACACCTTATCACATAATAGTCTAGACTTAAAAATTTTTAAAAAAAATTTAAAAAAAGAAAGAAAATAAAAAACTTCATCTGTGGAAGGTTGGGGGGGAGGGCTTAGGCTCATTGTCGGTGGGTTGGGGGTGGGGATGGCCGACGGGAAGCCGTCAAGGCCACGAGGGGGTCAGGACTTTGCGAGAGTTGGGGGGGCAACTTTGTTGAAGGTCATGCAAGGGCTGGGGGGTCTTTAGGAGGCTGTTGGTGGGGGAGTGGTCCTCGAGAGGCCATTGGTGGGGGGGAGGTTGTCGGGGGTGGAGGGTCTTGGGGAGGCTGTTGGGGGTGAAAGGGGTCTTGGGGAGGCTATTTGGAAGGTCTCGGGGAGGCCATTGGGGGTGGGAATGGTTTCAAGGAGGCTGTCAATTAGCGCGGGGGGAGGGAGGTCTCAGGGAGGCCATTGTGGCGACCCACCTTACGTAGTCGCTACTTGATACTTAAACATACTTAAACTTACTCTTAACTTTTGTAACAATACCGAAATATATATATTTTTCTTTTAAACTCAAATTTAAAACCTAACTTAATTTCATACATATATATATATACTTAATTAAATACTGAGTTTACAAATCTTCTTAACACATTTTACAAACCATACTAATTACCGTATTAGTAAACACCGTTCCAGCACTAAGTGCCAGTACCATCAAATTATCATAATATAATATGAATACATTTTATAAAATATGTGGCGGTGTCCAACCCAAATTTCACAATCTACCATGCCATTTCTCCACAGTCTTCATCAAGCATTTCCCGTAGGTTGTTTACCTACAGCATGAACGTAAGTTTTGAGCTTTCACTCCGCAAGTACAACTTCTTAAACCCGCAAAATTATCTTAGTAAAAGAATGCATGAATCAATTATGCTTTCTTACGTTAACTTATTTTTGAGCCCCTTACTTAATATGGGTGAATGTACCGTGGCGCGCAGCCATGGAGTGGTTATGGCAGCCAGCCCAGTCCAACTCAAACTATGGACCAAACCCACTCTCGTGGTAGGTCAGTACAACATAAGAAAACTTACTTGTCTTAATACATGAAAACTTGTTCTTGATTTGATCATACGAAAACTTGAATCTTAACTGTTTCTTACTTGAAAACTTGGTCTTGTTTTTATCATGTGATTTATTATTAGTGAGCATACTTTCATGATGCCACAATAATAAATGTAAAGCATATATACATCATATAAAACAATGCATGAGTTTTGGAAAACATGCAAAGCAGTAAAAACATTTTTGTCCATGCTGTAAGCGGGGTTGTACTTACAAGTTGTTTTACGCTCTTGATCTAGTGTTCCAACAAGGCAAGACAACAGGTTCCATTCATGTTTTCAGATAGAGCATAAGAATCGTTCTACATTACTACTTAACAATCCATAGGTCATAATATCTATTATAACACATACGTTAAATAATTAATCGACTTGATTAATTTTCATAAAAAGTTCTTCATATTTTATTTCCTTTGCTCAAAAATACCTTGTTTACTTAGAAAATATCTTAACTACATAAATCAAGTATTTCTTGATACAATACTTGAAATTGTATTTTATATTACATAGTATGTATTTGAGGTTTAAAAATCACTTGTGAAATTCAAATGAATTTAAACCTCTTCGAAACTATTTTCCTAAAACCTTAGCCATTTTTAGAGGGTTCACAAAACCTTAAAAACTAATTTCAAAACATCATTTTAATTTGATTAAATATATGTGTGCAGGAATTTCCTTTTTCATGCACAGTTTTGAAAATTCAATTTTATCTTTTAATCAGTTTAGAATTTGGAAGAGTTTTCTTTACAGAAGTTATAGGTCTTGTCGAAACATATAACTTTCAATTTTTGTTTAAAGCTTGAATCTATCTTTAACTTACCCATTTTTTCTTTTGAAAGATTATGGCCATGTACAGTACCTGGACCGCCCAGTTTTGAAAACTGATAAAAACGGAGGCCTTTGAAGCCTTTTTTTTTTTTTTTTTTTCAAAAACTGTCCATGCTACTCCCTAGGATTTTTTATGTTCTACAACTTTTCAGTTATAAATTTGTTCAAATTAGGCCTCTAAGGGGCTCACAATTGAGTTATCGTAAAACTGTCCAAATCATTCCGAAAACTGGCAGTTTATTTTTTTGTTGGTTCTAGTTTAAAAATCCGCACACACTACCTCGAACGGTCAAAGCTGTGAGCCTAAGTCATCATGCAGCGTGTCGGGTCGTTCTTAAAATTCAACAATTCACTTGCCTTTTTACTTGAAAAACACAATATTGATAACTTACTAATTTACCAAATTGTGTTTTTAAGTTGATCTCTTAGCCAAAATACATATAATCACCAAACTTGAACATACAGAAGCATAATCACATGTACATAATCTTCAAAACTTATCTTAAAGCATGAAATCAAACTTAAGTTTAGAGCTAGTAAATCAAGTTAATCAAAGCATAAATCAAACATTAGAGGCAATAAAATAGGACAATAAGAGAACATGAGCTGATGCTTTTACATCCCATAACTTGAAATACACTTAAATTCCACAAACTAAAACTAATTAAAGTTTTAGTTAGGTAATTTAGAAATATACCTCAAAAGCTTGAAAGAGGTGGGTTCTATGCCTTGGGTGAGAAAAATCTTTGTTTTACCTCTCCACGAAAATCCGGCCACCAACCCTTGTTCTTCTATCTCTCTCTCTCTCTCTCTCTTTTTCCTAAGAGCTAAAGAGGGAAAAATGAGAAGATAACAAAATGACCAAATTCTCAATCACTTACACCTATTTATAGATGATATTTCTAGAATTTTCCACAAATAATTTTTTTTCTTCAACTCTCCTTGACTTACATAATTAGCCCTAAAACATAATTTTTTTGACTTCCTTGTCCCCAAAAATAGCTGGCCATGTAGAGTTTTGGAGCCAAAAAATCATTTATGCTTATCTCTCTAATTCTTTCCATAAAATCAATAAATCCAAAAATTTGTATTATTATCTTCAATTACTTGGCCTCCAAGTAATGTCATAATTGGCCTTACCTCCTAATACGCAGTCTATTTTCTTATTAATCTAGATAGTACAAATACTGTTTCAACTGTCAATAGTCTAATGATATTAAACTGCAGTCCAGAATTTATCTGCATATAAATGGACCACGTATAAGTTTTTCTTAGGACTTGAAGCCACTTAACCTTGTTGTTCCAAATATTATTCCGGAGTACTATAGAATGTTCCTAATCCTTATTCTTAATTCTGCATCCATAAAAACGGTCGGTCATAGAATAATTTAATACTGCTTGATAAACTACAGTACCATCTTAATCATGTTAGCTATCCTGGTCATTCATTGACTAAAACAATATCATAAATTATGATTATGCATTTTTCACCATAAGGCCTCATACTTGATTTGATGAACTGTCATCAAGTCTTATAATACTATAAGAACTCAAACATATTCTAATAATTAGATCATGAATTTCATATTAATATACATAGTATAGACTTAAATTTCCTTTATATTTAAGGAAATCACGAGTCTGTCAAAAAGTTTGGTTATTACAGCCGTTGGGGTGGGAACGGTTTCGAGGAGGCTGTCAGTTAGTTGGGGGGGTGGTCATCGGGGAAGTCGTCAGGGGTGGGGGGTCTCGGGGAGGCCTCGGGGGTTTGGGGGGTGTTTCGGGGAGGCCGTTGGTGGGGGAGGGGAGGAGGTCGGTGGGGGGGGGGGTGACTTTGTCGGAAGTCTGGAGGGGTGTCGTGGGTAGGCGGGATCTGGCCTCGAGGAGGCCGTCGGGGAGGGAGGACCTTTTCTAGCTGGAGATGGCGATCGGAGGGTGGGATCACAGCTACCGGGAGGGAAGTCTTCTGGGCTTGCATCCTTTTTTTTTTTTTTAATTTTTTTTATGGAAATGAATCAATTTTATTAACTATGTCCATGTGTATGTGGCCTTTTGTGCAATTACAAAATCATATCCATATATTTTGATCTTAATAGCTCTAAAATTGAGCTATATTAAACTATATGATAGTGCTATTTAAAGTGACTCTACCATATATACTCTTTTCTTATAATTAAAAAAAAAAGAAAAAAGAAAAAAAAAACCCCGTCAATGTAATAAACACACGGATCCATTAGGGCTTTACAAGACAGGGTTTTTCCAAAACCCCTCTTTCTCTTCTCTTTCAAGCCTTGACAAATCCATTTCCCGCCTTTAATCCTCCCAAACTCCCTCATAATCCCACTGATTTTCTCTCTGCACCTCTCTCTCTCTCTCTCCTAGGTTTTCATCATCATCATCAGCTGCAAATCCGTAGCTGAAATCGGTGGAAGAATCTCTCAGCCATGGTCTCCACAAAGGAGCTGCTTTCCATAATCGAATCGGCGCTTCTCGGCCCTTCGCCTCCGACGCCGGCGCAGCGAGTCGAGCTTCTGCATGCCATTCGAATCTCTCTCCCCGCTTTCCAGTCCCTCCTCTCCTATCCGGTACGTCCTGTTTGGTTGCTTAAAAAATGCGGGAAACTCATAATTCTGTTGTTCATCAATTTTTATTGTTTTCCCCCCATTTGCGTGGGTATTGTAGCCTCCGAAACCCTCTGATCGAGCTCAAGTGGAGTTGAGAGAAGTTCGGCTTCCAGATTCGCCGCCAATTTCGCTCGACGACCAGGACGTCCAGATTGTAAGTCCATTTCCTGTTTGGTTGCTCGGAAAATGGATGGAACCGAAAATAACGGAAGGGTTTATTATAGTGCATTTTATGTTTGCCTTTAGATTTTTCCATATGACGCTTAGCTTTAAGCAATACAAAATGGCGAGCTTTCAGTAAACCAAATAATTGAATTGGACTCGGTTTAGCTAAGGGTTGAATCTGAAAAAAATTTACTTTCAAACCATGCAACTTAACTGCAACTTCGATTTTTTTTTTTTTTGGGGGGGGGGGGGGGGGGGGGGGGGGTGTGGATTTTCTATGAGAGTATGTTTTACGAAATGATTTTATCAACTTATACGGCCTTTAAAGCGTTCGTTGATGAGATTCCGCTGTGTTACAATGTCTTGCTAAACGCTTTATTCATACCTTTAAGTACGTGATAAGAACAAGATTGTATGGTCCTGGAAATGGGTATCTGATCGTTATGGACTAATGGGAAGGGTACAAGCTTTAAATCCAGCATGGGATGTGGAACTCGTTCCGGGAGGAATAGCCTCTCATCGTATCTCAGCAGGAACCTGGATCTACTCCAGCATTTAGAAATTGATTAATCGGTAAAGATGCATGGACTTGAGCCCCTCCCAATCGGTCAATAATATTAGAATCCGATGAATCAGCCCAGGTCGACTTACTAACAGGATGTCCTAATATGTTACAAAATCTCATTTCCTATAGGAAGGAAAATCAATTCTATTTTGGGTTGATTACAATATACTGTTTGACACTTTCTTCATATGCCTGTTGCTATGTTAGTTTAATAGATGCGTCAATGACATTGTAGTGAAGCAATGGATAAGTAAGGAATTGAGTGATTTGTTCCCTGATTGGTGTGTATTTTCTTGCCTATCAATCTGATCTTATTCTGGGAATAAATAGGTTGACAAATAATCAATTTCAAAACTAGTTTTTCATCTTGATTTATCTATAACTTCGATTTTGTCAAATAAAATGTTGGAGGTGTTTATAAAGTTTTATGTCCTATGGAAATAAATTAAAATCACTTACTGGAGGTGCTTATAAATTTTCACGGCCTACAGAAATAGAACTAAAATTTTCTTTGAGTATGTGATTACGTAAAATGTTATAAGCTTTCCATTTATAGTTTGGTGCAATGTTGGATTGAAGGCTTTGAAGTTGAGTGACGATCTTCATCTCAATGAGATTCATTGTGTTCGCTTGCTTGTACATGGTAATCAAGAGGTATTTCTCTTCTTTACTTTTTCTTGTTTTAAAATTTGACATTCAGCTCAGTTGTATCTGGTTAAATGAAACTCATTTTCTATTGTTCTGTTTGTGCTGTCCTTAGTGGGGTTTAATGGGACGGGAACCACTGGAAATTCTACGCCTTTCAGCAGGGCTATGGTATACGGAGAGGAGAGATCTATTGACTGCCCTCTATACACTATTAAGGGTATCTGAATCTTCTTCTTTTTCCTGTGTCCTAGTTAAATTATAATTCTCTGATCCTTTGTTTTTTCCTTTCTAAAATTTCTAGTGAATTTTGTTTTGCAGGCTGTTGTGCTTGACCAGGGACTTGATGCTGATCTTTTATCTGATATTCAGAAATATTTGGAAGA
This sequence comes from Ficus religiosa, assembly GCA_024759925.1. Taxonomy (NCBI): domain Eukaryota; kingdom Viridiplantae; phylum Streptophyta; class Magnoliopsida; order Rosales; family Moraceae; genus Ficus; species Ficus religiosa. The sequence goes on from JAFMPE010061091.1 coordinate 9,103, forward strand.
TCTTATCAGTTCTGGTCTTAGACAACAGTTGATTTCTCTTTTAAAGGTTTGTACATTTGCATTTTTTTTTTTTTGGCCAATTTTCACCTTGATAATTCCCCTGATAGGTTAGTTGTCTTTGTAATTCTTAGCATCAAATGAAAGGAGATATAGCCTGCTGCTAAGCCTAGGCTTCACGCTTTTGTTGGGATGTTTTGTCATTGGTAGAAATTCACTTTAAGCTCACAGGTGATGCGTAACATGTCTTTAGATTTTGTCTGCTGTGGTATTTATGTTATATTTATGAGGCAGCCTGTAAATGTTACTGTACATTGTTGACCTTATTTACTAACCGCAGCCACCTAGTCAAAGGACTAGTATTTACAGATATGCTGTTGTTTTTTCTTAGGAGCTCAGTAGGGAAGAACCTGCTGGTTTAGGTGGGCCTCAAAGTGAGCGTTATGTACTTGATTCTAGAGGTGCTCTTGTTGAGAGGCGAGCTGTGGTCTACAGGGAAAGGCTCATTCTTGGACATTGCCTTATTCTGTCTATTCTAGTTGTGCGGGCAGGTAAGAGTGTATTCCATGGCATATAGCTGCAAGCTGTTCATATTCACTGTGCACATTGAACACCATTAGTTTCTGCTTACAAACTATGTCTTTTACTGCATCTCTTGGCTTGAGAGTCAAAGAGGTATTCCAGAGATAAAATGTTGTTAAACCCTCTATAATTTCTGGATTTGCTGCTTCGTTTGTTTTACCGAGCCATAGAAGTAGTAGGATTACATGGTGCCAGTGCAATGGTGTCAAAACATAAACTTTCAGTGGTTGGATCAAAAATGGGTCGACTTAACTGCTATAGTATAACTAAACTGAAGTTCCTTTCATTTATTGAGCCATTTTGATTTTTCTCTCTGATTAGAATTATGCTTTTCATGTGTGAAGAAAAACTATGGACATAAATAACTTTTCTGTGTGCTGAATTTATGCTTTTCCTGTGGTGACGAATTTGTGCCAAAACCGCTTGGTATGCATCTTTGGCAGATTCAAAGGATGTAAAGGATATCTTTTCTGCTCTAAAAGATAGTGCTGCTGAACTTAGTGATAGCAATGACATAGTGAAACATCAGGTAATTTTATAGAGCAAACATTATATTGTATGTTCTCTTGATCTTTTAAAAATACTGGGCAATTCTCTGTCTGCATGTGCCTATTTTTTCTACAGGTCATTTCTGCATGTTTGCAAGTGTACATTTGTTTATTTTGACCTTTTTGTGCTTATAAACTATGTTGATGTCTTCTCATATTATGCATGTCTTTTCATATCTATGCAGATCACGTTCAGTCTTCATTTTTCCCTAGTGATTGCTCTCATATCAGATGCTCTGAGTGCTGTTCCTGATAAAGCATCTCTTCTTTCTCGTGATGCCTCGTTTAGACGCGAATTTCATGAAATTGTAAGATGAAAGTTAGTGGTTTGAACTGAATATTAATCCCTTTTTGATGACGGTTTGGGCATTGCTGATATTCCTGTGCGGTTCAGGTTATGGCTGTTGGAAATGATCCAAATGTTCAGCGTTTTGTTGATGGTGTGAGACTTGCTTGGGCTGTACACTTGATGTTAATACAGGATTCTACTACTGCCGCTGCCGTTTCAAGTGCTTTATCAAATGATTTGGCTTACCTCCACTCCTGCCTGGAAGTTATTTTCTCTAACAATGTTTTCCAATTTATGCTGGATAAAGTTCTTCGAACCGCAGCCTACCAGGTTTATTTATTTTAAATCTTTGATCTCAAGCACTCTTATCTGAGAGAGAATTGCAAATCTGATGTTTCTTCTTGCAGTTGACCTTTGGGGAGATTCTACTGAAAAATTTCATAATCTTTTTATTGGCTCTTGAACGCTAAAGCGAAAAAATTCTTGTAACTTTTATGAAAAGGTAATATTTAATAGACAAAATAAGAAACGTGGTAATTTGACAAAAAGTCAGGATTTCTGAGAAAGCCTGAACTGTTTTTTTGCTTCTCTATAGTGGTGGGGAAAAAAAAATTAGGAGAGAGTAATAACGATAATGTGAAAAAGCAGAGAGAAAACATAAAAGAACATAAAATATGACATGATTCGACTATGACGAAATTGGACAGCTATGTTTTGCCTGCAAAACAGGTTTTTTTTATATTTATTTTAATTTTATTTTATTTATAAGGATTATATAAATTGGAATTTCGAATATCAGGGGACTGTTATTGATGACAAAGGGAAAAGAAATTCCAACAGTTCCAATACTTGCCCGTTTGGATCATAGATTGCATTTGAATGTTCATTCAAACTGTATGTTTGCATTCAAATGTAGAATTTGAATTTTGTATTCAAATCAAATGTGTGTCAGGATAGTTTGTTAAAGGTAACATTTGAATAGTGTAAAGGTAGAAAAATGAGAGTTACGGATTTCTAAAAAGTGAAAATTCGGATTTGGATTTGAGTTGAACTGTTGTGAAATAGTGAAAACATGCGTTTGGACCACATGTTTGAGAGGTAATTTTTAAGTTGAAATTGGTTAACTTTTCAAAAATTAGTTATAATTTTTGTTGACTTATCAAAAAAAGACGAAAATAAATCTAAAAAAAATGTTTGCACCTTCCATCCAAACAAACTATTAAATGCACTTGATTGTTTCACCACCAACAAAACACACATTATATTGGATTAAACGTTAGATAGTGGAGATGGTGATCCAAACAGCAGAAAATTGTGACTTTACACAAAACGGAGAAGTTATTAGGGGTAAAGGTGTTTGCCTTTACTTTGGAGGGGATTGGTGGTGACAAGGTGTACGTGGTACTAATTGGGTTAACAAGAGTTCAAAAACACTTGGGAGGAATTAATATTTCTTAGGGACAAACATCTAAAATTGAGTGGACAGGGGATTCAAATTCTAAGTTGTCATAAGAGCAAGTATAGAATTGTCTCAATGGTTGGGGCACTACTAGAGTGAGCAATGTTTCCTATAGATGTTCTTGGGAAATTTATCTCCAAGGTTTGTCAGGATTGTCTAAATTGAATGCTGGGATAGGGGATTGATTTCGTTTTTACAAGATGTTTTGAGGGGATTCTTAGAAAAATTTATGTACTTGTTACTATTTGTCTTGAATATGTAATAATGACTTCTTTAACATTGCGTTAGATATCTTTAACATTTAAACGAGCATCGTGTTCTGTTTACTTGTTAACAGTCCATTCAAGGCAATTCATGCAGGACTCGATTTAACATTTACATATGCTTGGCTTTTCTGTTTTCTGGTTTCCTGTTATCCTTTTTTAATTTTAGAAAATTCTCTTTTTATGTAATCACTTATCTTTGCAATTGTTACAGAATGATGACGAGGATATTGTTTATATGTACAATGCTTATCTGCACAAGTTGATCACTTGCTTCTTGTCTCACCCTCTAGCCAGAGACAAGGTCAGTTGGCTTTTATCATTTCTCTCCAGAAAAGATAACTGGATTGGATTTATGCAAAATTTTGATCGGTACAGTTTAGTTTAATTTATTACCTTGAAAATCTGTCGGTCATGAAGTTAATGCAAACTACAACTTTTTAGAAAGCTTATGTAGAACCATAGTGACAGCGATATGTTATGCTTTGATTTGATTTGTGGTTTCTCCTGTTATCAAAGGTGTTTTTTTAATTTTAAGTTTTATGTCTACTTTTTTTTTTTTATACTTTAAATCTGCTCTTTTCTGGACTTTTTTTGCAGGTGAAGGAATCGAAGGAAAGGGCTATGAGCGGTCTTAGTCCGTACCGTTCAGCTGTATCACATGATTTTACACATGATAGCAACATAAATTCTCAACAAGCCACTGATAGTGGTCCTTCACCATTTGTTTCTCTCTTGGAGTTTGTGAGTGAAGTTTATCAGGTTAGGTGAAACCAAAACATTTCTCATTTGACATGCATAAAGTATATTTTCATCTTTTCTCTGTGTTCGTGAGTCATGTTTATCAGGTTTGGTGAAACCCACAAATTTTGAGACCGCAGTGTTTCTTGTTTAACAGACATTTACGTATATGTTTATATCTTATTTTTAAACAAACAGAAATGCAGATGTATTTATTTTTTCCTGTTGTGCATCCAATGCATGTAGTTACTTTTTCTTGTTTAACTTGTATAAAGTAAAGTTTAAACATGTAGAGAATCTTTAAAGATACAAATATGCATATCTAAAAGGTTTATTTATTGGAGTTCATCTCTACTGTCAGGTGATTGTGTCAGTGCTTTTCCTTTTGCTTTGAGCAAATATATGATAGATTTTGTTACCATTTGGGGTTGCCCCCTAGATATATATATATATTTTTTTAATATGGTTAATCGAAGAGTATATGTCCGGATTTCAATTAATAGCAGTAATGTTAAAACTATCTAGAAATATTATTTTTTTCACTTTAAGTGTTCTATCATCTTTTTCATATCACTAGTTGTATATACGTGGTTCTTGGTGTCTTTGTGTTTGTTGCACATTAAATTACGTGTCTTATGCTTGTGTAATTCTATGATAACCTGGAAATTTTTCCCCATTTTTTGTAAAATATCAGAGGGAACCGGAGCTGTTATCTGGTAATGATGTCTTGTGGACATTTGTGAATTTTGCTGGGGAAGATCATACAAATTTTCACACGCTTGTAGCTTTCTTGAATATGCTAAGTACCTTGGTAAGAAGCGCATTTCTTTACTGTTTAAAATTCTAATATCCAAAGCGTACTTCATGACAGTACTGCACCTTTCACAGTTATTTCCCTTTTGTTTAATGTCTTTTTGTTTTTGTATTTGTATTTGTTTTGTTTTGTTTATTTATTTATTTATTTATTTTCCAGGCTTCTAGTCAAGAAGGTGCCTCAAAGGTTTATGAGTTACTCAAGGGGAAGACATTTCGCTCTGTTGGATGGAGCACTTTGTTTGATTGCTTATCAATATATGATGAGAAATTCAAACAGTCCCTTCAAACTGCCGGAGCAATGTTACCAGAATTCCCTGAGGGGGATGCAAAAGCGCTTGTTGCTTATTTGAATGTTCTTCAAAAGGTTTCTATTTAGCGTTTTATTTTATTTATTTTTAATTAATTATTATTATTATTATTATTTTTTTTTTTTTTTTTTTTGTGGCTACTGAAAAGTGGTTTGTTAATGAAATGTGGCAAGTTTATTGTCTATGTTGCTTTTTTGTCATTTCAATCCAAATATATTTGTTGTCACTGGTTAGCAATCATTGAAACTGATATACAACATGTCTCTCTCTCTCTCTCTCTCTCTCTCTCTCTCTCTCTCTCTCTCTTCTTCTTCTTCTTCTTCTTCTTCTTCTTATTTTTTTTTTTTCTGCATAAAAAAAATATCAATTTTCTTCAACTGGCAAGCGTAGTTGTGTGTTTTATGGGGAGCATGTGTAGAACGATTTGGCTGCTAATGTTCTGTTTCTTGCATGCTTGCTTTGACACAATGTTATTTGTTGCAATATTCTATGCAATAATTTGACATTTCTTTTATTATTATTTTTTTTTTGCCGTTGTTATTTTTCTTTTAACTTCAGTTTTATTGGATTATGTTGTTGCACTTCTCCTGTCTATATTCTGCAACATTAGAGTAGGCAATGTGAGTTTAGAAATCTTGGATCTATGATCTAAAGAAACTAATCTTTCCTTCTCTTTTTCTTCCTTTCATAAACAATTGACAAGCAAGACTTTTTATCCTTTTTCTCTCTTTAAATTGATTATGGAGTTTGGTCTGCTAACAAAAAGCTTTTTGACTGTTGTTGAGTTCAGTACTTTGATATAAATAGTTCTTATTTTTGGACCATGTGAAGAAATTGATTGCTATTTTGCTTTCAATGCACTACAGGTAGTACAAAATGGTGATCCCATTGAGAGAAAGAATTGGTTTTCTGACATTGAGCCATTATTCAAGCTCCTTGGCTATGAGAATGTGCCTCCTTATCTAAAGGTTGATAACTATGTTCCTAGACTGCTGCTCTACACTGGTTCTTAATTCAAGCACTGAGGCTTCAAATGTGTTTTACTTTTTTTCCCCCTTCTCAAGTTCGTTTTCTGGCGCTACAGGGTGCTCTGCGGAATGCAATAGCAACTTTTGTTCATGTCTCTCCAGTTTTAAAGGATACAATTTGGAGCTATCTTGAGCAATATGATCTTCCTGTGGTTGTTGGATCTCATGTTGCGAAGGGTGCACAGCCCATGGCTACACAGGTTATTAGCAAAATTTAGGGGCCATTTGCATTTTAAGCTTTCACACACTATTTTCATTTTCTAATTCTATATATTAAAGTTGGTTAAGACATTGGCTGTGCAAGCCTGTAATCTGCTAAGTAGTGGTTGATATTAGACTTTGTGTGTGTCAAAATCTTACAAAATTTCGTCTTTTACAGGTGTACGATATGCAATTTGAGTTGAATGAAATAGAAGCGAGGAGAGAACAATATCCTTCAACTATATCATTCCTTAACCTCTTAAATGTGCTTATTGCCGAAGACAGAGACACAAGTGATGGAGGGCGTAGGTACTAGCCATTTGATTGTTCAATACTTTCTTGTATCTTCTTTCTAAGTATGTGTTGAAATATAAAACTATTGTTGGCCCACCTCCTAAAAGTTTAAGCTTTTGGGAGAATTGGTAAACTAACATGGTATCAGAGCAGGAGGTCCTAAGTTCGAACCCCTATAATTGCACTATTTAACCCCCTTTATTATCATTGCGTGCTTGGGCTTTAATATGTTTTGGGTTTCTTCTAATTTGTGTTGGACTTTCAACCCCCTTTATTCTCTGCATGTTGAAATATAAAACTATTGTTGGCCCACCTCCTAAAAGCTTAAGCTTTTGGGAGAATTGGTAAACTAACAGTATGTTTACCAACTTGTTGTCGGGTTCCCCTGTTTTTGCAGATTCATTGGAATTTTTAGGTTCATATGTGATCATGTCTTTGGGCCATTCCCTCAAAGAGCATATACGGATCCTTGCGAGAAATGGCAGTTAATTGTTGCTTGCCTTCAGCATTTTCACATGTGAGTTGATCCCACATTTGAAACTCAGAAGCCTATGATTGTGGCTTTGGGCTAGTTTGTGTTGAATGATTGGGGTTGCCTTCTCTCTAGAGGAGAGAAACTTTCATACTCATTTGGTTTTCCGTGCAGGATACTGAGTAAGTATGACATCAGTGAAGAGGATGTTGACAGTATTATTGATAGCTCACAGCTTTCAACAGAGACGCAACCATCTTCCCTACAAATGCAGCTTCCCGTGCTAGAGTTGCTAAAAGTAGGTTCTTTCTTTTGTTTTTGATACATAAAGTTATTTCTTTTACACAATACATGCAGCAAATTTAGATGATCAATAAAGTTACCGTTCTCAGAAAAAAGAGAGAGAGAGGGAGGGAGGGAGGGAGAGAGCGAGAGACCACATTTTGCACGTATGACTTTCAAAGTTTGAAATAGCAGCACATGCGGTGGGGAAAAAAAGTAGCTCGGGTGGAGAACATCTTTGAATACTTATTATATTCCGTAGGAGTCATCACCATTACTAATAATTTTGTTCCTTCATTCACTTTATAATTGAACTATAGCAAGTATTGCAACTTAGGATATTGGTTGTCTAGTCATGAAAGTTCAATTCTCTATACTTGTGAATTATTGAAGCCACAATATCTGCGTACTGACTTGTTGCAGGATTTCATGAGTGGGAAAACAGTTTTTCGGAATATCATGGGCATTCTTTTACCAGGTGTCAATTCCATCATCACTGAGAGGACAAGTCAAATCTATGGCCAACTTTTAGAGAAGGCTGTACAACTTTCTCTGGATATTATAATCCTTGTGCTGGAGAAGGATGTACTTCTTTCTGATTTTTGGCGTCCTCTATATCAGGTAGCTGTCCCAGATTGTTATACAAATTGGCTCTGTTTAATCATAGGTCCAGATCGTTATACATTTTTTTCTGCTGTTGACTGACTAGTTGGCAATTGGTTTCTAAGCTTTTTTCCCCTTTAAAAGTTACTGAAATTTAACTTGCAGGGAATTGAAAGCCTTTTGTCTCTCTGAAAGGTACTAGGGCTAAAATTTGTGAAACAGCTTGAGGTCTCAGGATTCTTGAAAAATAGGGAAGGATTCCGTGGGTAGCAAAATGAGAAGAGACAGAAGTTTGCTCTTTGGTTTTAGTGAACTATGTGTGTGAGTGTCTGAGTGGTAAGCTTAAGAAAAATAATGTGCCGCTTCACTTGAGCCAAGCATAGCGGACACCAGGTTGTTGGCTTATCATGGGCCCTGCATCATTTGTCTTGTGGTGCTTGGCTCTAGTGAGGTAAGACGGCAATGCTCTTAAGCTTATTACGGCATTAGATGGATACCAGACTCCACTATATTTACAGCATTAGAATGGGAAAAAGGAGAAATCATAGGTTTTACTTGAACACAATGAAGTGTTTTCCATCAGTCAAACTCCAATATAGTACAGTATCAGATGGATATTTTCCACAAGTCATTTCTTTGTATTAAAATGAAATTCAAACACTTGTTGCCTAGAGAAATACTGAGGATTTTTAAGCTAAACGTCTTCTTGCAAGCATTTTAATGGTTTCAGTTTCCAACGTAGGTATATTGAATCTTTTTTTTTTTTTTTCCTCGATTTTACTTTATTATGATGGGCGAGTATGGTTTTATTGTGAGTCAGACCTGAACATCCTTTCACCCAAAAAAAAAAAAAAAAAAAAAGAGAGAGAGAGACCTTAACATCCTTGTCTTTTTACCTTTTGTGTTTGTGGTTAATGCTTTCTATAAAGCTCTGCTCATCAATTTGTTTCATGGTAGCATTTTTGCTTATGTTTTCTGTTTCATGCTACTTGCTTGATCGCTCTTCTTCTAATGCAGCCTCTGGATGTTATACTCTCTCAAGATCATAGCCAAATTGTAGCCCTTTTGGAGTATGTCAGATATGATTTTCAACCACAAATTCAGCAATGCTCTATCAAAATCATTAGTATACTAAGGTACCCTCTTGTCTCCTGTTAGTTCTATTGTTCTCTTCATCTCTCTCTTAGGATATTTAGCATTGTTGCCCCCCAAAGTTGTCACCCCTTGACAACTTGCCCCTTAACTTATAATTTTGGCAATTTTCCTCCTAAACTTTCTAAATTGTTGCACTGTAACCCATTTGGTTTAACTTCGTGTTAAATTGATGATGGAAAGTCCACGTACGCCCCATTTCTGACCAAAAATTTCTAGATAAAAACCCTAATGCAAATCTTTCAAATTCAAATATTCAATTTAATGGCAAGTTTTGGGGCATATTGACTTAGAAAATTCAAGGGGTAAATTGTCAAAATTAGAAGTTTGGGTGGCAAGTTGCCAAAGGGTGACAAGTTTGGGAGGCAATGGTGCAATTATTTTCCAATTTTATGAGGTTTGGTTCTGCATAAAGCTTTATGATATTCAATCTTGCAACTTTTTCTGGTTTTTTTGACATCATGTATGTAAAGAAACATTAAAATACTTCGTTCGCCATGCAAAAGAAACCACAAATAAAAATAAAAGGAAGCAAAGATATTCTCTTAGAAGAAAAGAAAGAAACAGAAAACTATTAGCAAACGGTTGATTACCATAGCGTTTTAATTCTGATGAATTAAAAGGAAGCTAACGAATTACCATGGTCTTCTATCTGCAACATAGAAATCAGATGAAAACCCATCAATGAAGGTTCACAACTGAACAAGATGTGAAGTTTCTTGCTCATATAGATTTCAAAAGATGTTAAATATCAGCAAAGTTAATTGGTTTCATATAAAGAATGGCGGACTGAATTTATATTTTGTAACGAATAAAATCTGGAAACAGAGAATTATCTTCCAATATTCTCACGAATATCATAATTTTGTTTGCTATAGTATGATGTATTTTCAAAAAGCTCAAATGGTAAATTTTTATAAAATTGGGAAACAGCTCTCGCATGGTTGGGCTTGTACAACTGCTGCTTAAATCCAATGCTGCAAACTGTTTAGTTGAGGATTATGCTGCCTGCCTTGAGTTACGATCAGAAGAGTCTCAGTTCATTGAGAACAGTAGTCAGGATCCAGGGGTTATTATATTGCAGGTTAGCCCTTGTAGTTGCTATCGTCTTCTTACGTCTTTGAAGTTTGTAACTTTCTTTCATATGTTTAAATTTCTTCATTTTTGCAGCTTCTGATAGACAATATTAGTCGTCCTGCTCCAAATGTTACACATTTGCTACTCAAGTTTGATCTTGACAACGGTATTGAACGTACTATTTTGCAACCGAAGTTTCATTACAGGCAAGTTTTCTACCTGCTTCAAGTCTCAGGATGTTCATTCTTATTTATATACATATTTTCACCATTTTCATATGCAATTCAGTTGAGCACAAACTGTCCATTTGCAGTTGCTTAAAGGTTATTCTTGAAATATTGGAGAAGCTTTCGAAGCCCAATGTGAATGCATCGCTTCATGAATTTGGCTTTCAGGTTAGAAAAAATTATGTTTATCTAAAACGAATTCTAGTACTAAAGTAATATTCTCCTTTTGAATCCTTTTCTTGTTCTGTTTTGTTTCTTTTGTTTTTGGATGTTTGCCCACTTGAGTTTTGTTTTTTATGGATAATTTGCAGCTTCTTTATGAGTTATGCTTGGATCCACTAACATGTGGTCCCACTATGGATCTGTTGAGCAGTAAGAAGTATCAGTTTTTCGTAAGGGTAAATTATTTAAAATATTTCAAGTTGATGATTGTGTGTCTTTGTTAATTTTTTCCTTAACATGTTTCATTTTGCTTTTTCGTTTAAAAAAAAAAAAGGAAAAAGAAAAAAGAAAAGAAAAGGCTTGTTCTAGTTTGTTTTCTTAGTACTATTATTCTTTCTATCATGACAGCACCTGGATACTATCGGGGTTGCTCCGCTTCCTAAACGGAGTGGCAATCAGGCACTTCGTATCAGTTCCCTTCATCAGGTTTCTCTCTTTCTATTTTAAATTCTTTTTCAGCTTTCTGTTATATGTTATTGAATGTTATTTTCCTATCGCACTGTTTTCATCTATGAGTGATCTTCGCAAATTTCTCTACTTTGGCTTTGGCAGCTAAAGGGTTTTTCTTTTTGGTCTAACATATTTCAGCAATCTACTCAACGACTTAGGTTGTTAAATGTTTCATGATATCAATGTCATGTGATAAAGAATCTCGATCTTAATAATATGTTAAAAAGAAAAGTAGTTGTTATTTAGTTTCATTAGTTACAATCAGAATATAGTGAGCACCAGGGTCTTAAGAGGATTTAAGTTTTCTAGTAGTGTTGTTGGGATACGTTAGCAATCCCCAATGTTGTTTAACATCTGTTAAAGCTTTGGGAATCATGGTAATATTCTAGTAATGCAAATTTACATTGATGGCTCTGCAGCGAAACGTGCAACTGTGTTGAATCTTCCATTTTGCCATGTCACATTTGTTCAAGACCTTGGAACAAATACAATAAATTAAGAAATGATTCAAGGTCCTTTATTTCAAAGTTTGATTGTTTTTCATCAGGGTTTTTGATTATTTATACTGCGTCCTTTGGATGGTTGAAACTGTGTTGAATCTACCATTTTGCCATGTCACATTTGTTCGAGACATTGGAACAAATACAATAAATTAAGAAATGACTCAAGGCCCGACATTTCAAAGTTTGATTGTTATATACTGCATCCTTTGGACCGTCGGAAATTTATTCCTATATCTCTACATTGCAAATATTGTTCTAAATCCATTTGTCACATGAGTGGAGTTTTATATTTCATTGGATTGAGTTTGATAAGCATTGCTGGCTTTCCCTTAAGATTTCAGGATTGGTAGTTGATACAATTCATTGGTTGGATTTCATTTCAAATCAAAATTTCCCTTGTTTACCAATGTCAGAGAGCATGGCTGCTGAAACTCCTAGCAATCGAATTGCATGCTGGTGATATGAGTAGCTCCTCTCACCGAGAGGCATGTCAAAGTATTCTTGCTCATCTTTTTGGGCGGGAAATTATTGGAATTGGAACAGATCAAATCATATCGTATTCCCTTTCACTCCAAAATAGTGCAGAGGCTGCTGGAACTAGAAGTCTCAATAAGAGTAAGGTATGGATAGTAGAAAAATTACAGTTTCCTTTATTTGCTGTTTTTTGGCTGATTTATGACATTCTTTTGTTTTGTTTTGTTTTGTTTTTTTTTTTTTTTGTTTTTTTTTTTTTTTTGGGTTGGGGGGCAGGGGGAGTGCCTGTCAGCTTTTTGTAAGGTTTTGTGATGACAAATAAATCTAGTAATGCCTTGGGAAAGAAAATTAATCTAGTGATTTAAGCTTGGAAGAAGTGTTTATTTTTCAACTCTTTAAACTCTCTAACCATATTTAAGATATTCATTGGTTGTGTGTGTCATTAATTATGCAAGAATTCATCAAAATCGTTCTAACTGAAGTTAAGTAATTAGCAGTTTTCAGAAAATAATTGAAGTAAATACCAGGTTTTAAAATATTTGGAGTAAATAGCAGTAAATAACAAATTTACAAGGTATATGGTTTATTTACGCTTGTAAATATGAAATTTACGTAATAAATTTTCTATATACCTAGTAAATTTTCCATTTACCTTATTTATTTTACAACCTTGCTATTTACTTTAATTATACTCATAAAAATGCTATTTACTACAATTTCCCTTTTTCTTGGGCTGAGAGTAATTGTGTAAATGTTGTTCGACTCCTTTGGTTTGTCTTGCTCTGATTGTTTACTTGATATTAATGTGAAGCTTATGTTCTCCTTTCTTTCAAGTGAGAATATTGATATATTTTTTTTACCCCTTTGTCAAATTTAGGTTCTGGAGTTGCTTGAAGTAGTTCAATTTAGATCTCCAGATACCAGCATGAAGCTCTCTCAGATTATTTCTACCCTGAAATATGATTTACTGGTAAAGCTCTAATCCTCAAATATCTTGTTTGCATGGTTTGTGCTGCAATTTTTTTTGTCGTTTCTCCTTTGTAAAAGATATCTTGTTCTTTAAATTTTGGTCTCGTTGATTTCTTAAACTTTCTGATATCTTTCACTAAATATGATGTATAGTTGGAGGACGTACTTGCCAATCCTGCAATTTCAGGGAAGGGTGGCGTATACTATTATTCTGAGCGTGGTGATCGCTTGATTGACCTGGCTTCCCTCCGTGACAAACTTTGGCAGGTTGGTTTTTGAAAAAGTTCCAGAATTTAAATTTTTTATTTTTATTTTTTGTAGTATCGCTCTTGAAAACTTTCCTTCTGTAGATCTTGTTGCTGATTTTCTTTCCTTCTTTTTTTTTCACTTATATTTCTTTTTTTTTTCCCTTACAGAAATTCAGTTCTATGAATCCCCAGCTCTGTAACTTTGGGAGTGAAGCTGAGCTCAATGATGTAAAAGAGACGATCCAACAGTTGTTACGATGGGGATGGAAGTACAATAAGAACCTTGAGGAACAAGCTGCTCAACTTCATATGTTAACTGGCTGGTCCCAGATTGTTGAGGTCTATTATTTTTTTGGATTGACATAACTGACGTTTTTGAGAAGCAGATCACACTTCAAGTGACATATTTTGACATACTTCAACTTCACATGCAGATCTCTGCCTCCCGGAGAACATCATTACTTGAAAATCGATCTGAAGTTCTTTATCAGTACGTCCTTTACATTTTTCTTTCTTTTTTCCATTTTATTGATTCGGTTCTTTATAGCTCTTTTATCTTCATTAACAGGGTTCTCGATGCCTCTCTGACTGCATCTGGTTCTCCTGACTGTTCATTGAAAATGGCATTTATATTATGCCAGGTAAATTTATTTATTATAGATTATTCTTCTAAATGTTGTACACTTTGACACGTTTTCCACTTTGTGGGGTTGACACGCTGACTGAAATTTCGTAGGTTGCTCTAACATGCATGGCCAAATTACGAGATGAAAGGTTTTTATGCCCCGGTGGGTTTAATTCCGATAGTGCAGCATATCTTGATGTTCTCACAGTGAAACAGTTATCAAATGGCGCTTGTCATTCAATATTGTTTAAGCTTATGTTGTCAATTGTTAGACATGAATCATCAGAGGCCTTAAGGAGACGGTATGGTAGTCAGAAAGATGATATTTTTTGCTGCAAAACTCTTCTTATCAGCAGCTGACCTTCATTTTTCATTCTGTTTTCAGCCAATATGCACTGCTACTTAGCTATTTTCAGTATTGTCAACATTTTCTTGATCCAGATGTCCCAAAGTCAGTTCTGCAATTCTTGCTACTTGACGATCAAGAGAGTGAAGATCTCGATCTCCATAAGGTGTCCAGCTCTGCAACCTTGATGCAACTTTTTTACATTTTGATGATTAAATGTAGCAATATTGTTAACTAACCTGTTCTGTCTTTTTTACTAGATCAACAAAGAACAAGCGGAACTTGCTCGTGCCAATTTTTCTATTTTAAGGAAGGAGGCTCAATCACTTTTAGATTTGGTGGGTGACATGTTCCTTGTCTTGATTATTTGGTAACGGTAGGTGTTTATTGCAATTTGGTACTACCAATGGATGAAGAAACCTCTCGTTTCTCTTTCATTCGTCTTTAGACATGAGAGCACATGTGATCTTAATGAGTGTAAGGACTATAATTTGGCTGTATGTACAGTTTTGAGTTTTTGGTCTTAGTTTGTCAAACATTTTGGTATGGGCTTCTCATGTTTGCTACGTTGATCGTCTTTTGAGATCCCTTTTACTTACCTTGGTAAATATCAACATGTTACAGTTCGTAAAGAGGCTCCTTGTTGTTCACATAGTATTTTTCCCGCGATTGTTCAGGTAATAAAGGATGTTAATCAAGGTAGTGAACCTGGAAAGACGATAGCACTTTATGTTTTGGATGCATTAATTTGTGTGGATCATGAAAGATATTTCTTAGGCCAACTACAGAGCCGGGGTTTTCTACGGTCTTGCTTAACAAACATCAGCAATGCTTCCTTTCAGGTGCTTCACTGGTCCCACCTTAAGTTGCTGCTGCTACTTGCAAATAAATTTTGTAATGCATAATTTCTACTTTATAGTTTCAGGTTCAATTTTTAGATTTATTCTTCTACTCTTTTAACTTATCTTATATTGCTTTTATTTAGGGTCCTTAGATCATTTTCCTTTAGTGTTTTTTGGGTTCCCCCCTCAAGTAAAACCCAACAAGTTATTTATTTTCTGGTCTCATCTATTTTCTTTTCCCATCCTAATCCTAAAGAAGCATAGTTTCCGGTTTATATTCGATGTAAATTAGACTGTGGAAAAGGAGAAAAAGTTGATGTTTTATAGGAGAGAAGTTTCTGTTCTTAGAACATATAAAAATAATTAAACATTTAAGTCAAACAACGGTTCATACACCAACCTAAATTGACTTTGGTAAGGTCTTGACATGACCTGAGCTTAAGTTGTCTGTGGTCCAGAAAATGATTAGTGTGGAGAAGTTTTAAGTCTGGATAAACAATGAAGTAGGGTTGATCTTAAAGTTGTCCTGCATGTTCTGAGTTGGTACTCCAAAATTTCCTTTTGAGACATGTCAGCTTACTAATATCGAAATTTGTTTTAGGATGGTGGGCATCTCATGGACTCACTGCAGCAAGCATGTACACTTGAGGCCGAACTTGCTTTACTCTTGAGAATCAGCCACAAATATGGGAAATCTGGAGCCCAGGTTCTTTTCTCCATGGGTACTCTCGAACATGTTGCTTCATGCAAGGCTGTCAACTTTCTGGTAACTGCTATGTGCTCGTTCATATTTCATACTTTTGGTTTCATTACATCCTCTTTTAACTTTTGACTAACTAACTACCAGGGAAGTTTGAGGCGGGTTGACGCAAAGCGAAGGGATGTGGCTGTGGATTTTGACAAGCAACGGATGATCATAACTCCTGTGCTGAGATTAGTTTATTCTCTAACATCGTTGATTGATACATCTGAATTTCTTGAGGTTGGCCTTCATTTTTTTTTTTTTTTTTGGTAAGAAAAAAATCAATTGTTTCCTATCAGACTTTGGCATGTTAGTGCCATATAGGTATTAGCTGATGCTTTTCCTTACTGTCATTTCTGAGTTGGTCGTTCTCTTTTGAAAGGTTCATATATGAAATAGTATCTAAACCAATAGGCCCTTGCTTCATTCACCAAAAAGGAACTTTAGCAGTTAATAGTCTTATTTGTTGAATTTGCATGATGGTGTCCAACAGATGTAATTACTAATGTTAAACTTTACTGTATTTTCTGGTGTAGCGTTACAAGTAATTTTCGTATATCTTAGTGTGTTACTTATGCTGAATGCATATCTTAAAATAGGAACCATGTGTCACGTGCACATCTTAAAATAGAAATTAAAGAGTTCCTTTGATAGATAAATTAATTCTATGAACTTCTTAGGTGGGTCTAACTGACATTTTAAAGAAACATCATCTGATTAAACAGTCAAAAGACATAGGATTGTTACGCATTTTCCATATGAATCTGCTTACAAGTTTCTGCCTTTATTTTCTTCTATATGTTTGAATTATTTAAAAAAAGAGAGGGGGGGGGGGGGGTGGGGGGTGGGCGTGTTGTACTTCTGTTATTCATTTTGACAATTTTACTTTATGGTAGTTTTAGTTAATCCCCTCTCTCTCTTCACATTGTCTTGTGTTTCCTTTGTTTATCCTCCTATTCAAGTGCATTCAGGATATTGTTACATTACTTGAATTTCAATTTCTATAGGTGAAGGACAAAATCGTCCGTGAAGTAATATATTTTGTCAAGGGGAATCAGTCACTCTTTGATAGAGTTCTTAGGCGAGACTTTTCTCAGGCCGATGAATTGACAATGGAGCAAATTAATCTTGTTGTTGGTATACTTAGCAAGGTAAAGCTTGCTTTTTATGTTTCGATGGACTTGACAGGGGAAAAGAGGAAAAAGTATGCTTCAAACAAGCTGGGTGCTTAGCTTCTCCCTTGATTTAGCTGCAACAGTTCATAAGTTCTCGAATGAGTTTTATTCCGCTGATGTAGTGGCATCTGAATGGTCTGAGGCCCATAACCATGTTGAGGGAAATATAGGAGTTTTGCTTCTTGCACCTCTTTTAGCGTAATTTCTTAAGGATCCACAAAAGTTTTAATCACCACTTTACTTTCAAGAAGTATACCAGCTCTTCTATACATTGATTCCATTAGTAACTATCGTCTTAGTTTGTTGACGGGTAACATTTTCTGTTTATTTGCATGCAAAAATTTTAATGCATAGCACTAGATTCCTTTTTCCCCTTCTATATCTATATCTTTTTTTTTTTCCCCCCTTGTTTTGGAATTAGGTTTGGCCTTATGAAGAGAGTGACGATTGTGGCTTTGTTCAAGGGCTTTTTGGTATGATGCATGCTTTATTCTCGTGTGACTTGGAGACTCCTGGTCAATCAGTTCGATCTCTGGAGGTTTGATGATTCTACAATAGACAATTAAAAACAAGTTATTTTTAATTCTTATTTTTTCAATCAATATGTGCTCATTTCTATTCTCATTTCCCTTCCTTTTCTATTCGTTTGTGGGAAAATTATCAGAATCAAAGAAAATCGGAACTAAACAGGTTTCAATTATGCTTCAGCTTGAGCTCTTATCTATATTTCCTCGTCAGGAAAAAATCCCTGAGACTGCAGGTAGATGTAATCATGTTTGGGGCCTTTGGACTAGTTAGCTTTGCCTGTTATTTCACTCATAATTAACTTCTCTTCTGCATTACTGCAGATTTCAGATGACGTGTCTGATTACCATTCTTCTGTGGGAAGTCAACAGCCCACGTTGAGCTTACTTGGTTCTCTTCTTAATTCTGTGATAACCGCTCTTGAAAGAGTCACAGAGGAAAAATCCCTATTAATTAACAGGGTAAACTTGATTAAGTTTTTTTTTCCCCCTCAATTTACAATATTATACATCAAACGACAAGTAAGATTTCCCTTATCGTATGCAGATTAGAGACATAAATGAACTTTCAAGACAGGAGGTTGATGAAATTATTAATATATGTGCCAGGCGAGATTGTGTTTCCCCATCTGACAACATACAGAAACGGTACCTTTTATTTAAAACCTTTCTGCACTCTCTTACGTGCGCTATAAGTCTATGACACGTTAGATGTCATCTAAAACGGCATCCTTGCTTCATGATTTTATGACTGCTATGCTAGTTATAGCAATCATAATATGCTTCAGTTTGTTTGTATTAGATATCTGTCAGCAATCACAAATTTATTCGACATTTAATCAAGAACCTTCATCATAATATTTCTTTTTTATTGTTTGTAATTCTTTTCTTAGTCCTTTTCCTCCCCAATCTTGCAGGAGATATGTTGCAATGGTGGACATGTGCCAGATCGTTGGCAACAGAGATCAATTAATCACGTTATTGCTCCCGATTGCAGAACAGATCCTAAATATCATCCTAATCCATCTTCAGGATAGGTACGAGCTTTTTCCTCTTAGGGTGTTCGGGTTGAAGACGTTTTGACCCCCATGACAGACTATATCACCACTGTTGATGCGGAATTCATATCTCTACTAGATTTCTCTGACTTCTTATTTTTGTCTGGTTAATTTTTATTTTGGGCCAGTTCTGTTACACCCGCCAGTGGAGCTACAAAAGCTATTACGTTTGGTTCCAGCCCCAACTCGGAAGATGATTTGTCTTTGCTTAGTGGAAAGCTACTTTCAACTTTAGAACGACTTGAGTTACTTAGTGAGGTATGATTCTTAGTTCTTACAGTACAACCTACTTCTATATATGTTTCTTTGATCCTTTTTAGTTCAAAAGCATTTTGAATTTTATTTTTTGTCCGTAACATCTCAGGATAAAGTAGGACACAATCTTAAGGTATTTCGGAGATTAGTGACTTCGCTCAAGGAAATAACGATTCAAAACATGGCGTTGTGATAATTTTTCCAGGGCAGTTGGAAACTTCATCTTATCTTGTCCGAGTGTAAATTACAGACTTTTTCCCTTGCTTTTTGTATTGTTGTATTCTAGTTCTTGTATATTATGATAATTAAGTGTTGTATAATCTATGAGTTTGTAAAATCAGGTTTCAGGTTCGTTTACGACAACATTATTTAAAAAACTTATTACCCGTTCTTCACAGGTACCCCTCTCTGATGTTGCAGGAGTTTTGATCAATAATTATCGGGTTCTTCACAGAAACGAAGAAGAGTTGCTGGAATATCACCCCTCGAACGTATAACCCCTCAAACATATCAACCTCGAACATATAACCCCTCAAACATATCACCCCTCGAACATTTTTTTTTTTTTATAGTGTTACAAATTTATGTGAACATGTAATATTTCCTCTTAATACCTGCCGTGTCTTGATTCGAGCTCCGATCGTAGTTCCCCTAAGGTAAACCCTACTGATAAAAATGTTCTCTACCTGTACAAAGTTTGCTTCTCTCCCAAGGCTTCCAATGCTGTTTCCGGAGGAGAGAATAGTAAATCAAGGAACTACTCTCATATTAACGAAGTGAAATGACTTTTTTTTTGGTGAATAAAAAAGGGGTTCAGGTGGTCTCCATCCCTTTTGGCAAGTTGCATTCCTTGAGACACCGAAGGAGTAATAAGGACCTTATGTTAATTTCTCTCAGTTATCCATCCAGGGTCTACCACTTGCACTTGCTAACCCAAAGCATCAACAACCAAAGTTGAAGTGGGGGACTTGGGAGGCTATGGGATTCGAACCCAGATGGACGAAGGAGAGATGTCTAACAAAGTAGTCAAATGACTTGAGAAAAAGGATTACTTGAGCAAGATTTACTTTATTCGGTGAGCGGGTCCACATTGAATATAGGAGATGTGAACATCTGAAGTAGTCTCCAATGGAGATACAGTCATCCCCTATTAAATGCATTTTTGAATTAGTTAAAACCCGAAATTAAGATACAGGATTAAAGGGAATCAAAGGTGATTAGGATGTTATATAACGAAAAGTGCTGCGAGTTCTTATGACAACGTCGTAGAAATCACATTGTTAGAGGACTCGATGTGGATACCATCAGTATTGGGACTGGTTTTAGGAGCTTCAATCGTTAAATAGTTGATTTCAATGCTGCCACAGCGCATCAGTGACAGATGGGTTTGCGGGCTGTTGATGAACTGAATGTCCTTCAGGCTGCTGTTCTTGCATGACAGAAAATAAAACAGCCTGCGGTCCATAAAATAAAATAAAGTTGAATAAAACTCGTTCAATTTTGTAATCACCATTTCATCATAGGTGTGAATGGAATCATTTTGAAAAAAAAAATACCACTTACTGTTGGATCTAGTGAAGTACATCCATTCTGAAATATTGGGCAGAGAAGAAATGTAAATCAGAGTGGTATGAAGACATAGTTTTAGAATTGTTAGGGATAGAAATAAATATCCAATTTCAATACCAGGTTGGTATGATACCGGCATGACTGACACCACCAACCACTACCTCGACCATCAACCCGATCATAACCGGCGACATTAAGCCCGTTTATGTCCTGGAAAGCCAGCCATTGACTCGGCTTAAGCTCCTTCCACGCACTAGGTGACGTTGGTGCTAAAATGCTGCCTAGTATCTTTGCAAATCATAGTTAGAACAACATAAAGTTATTCTTATGACAAATGGGAATTTCACATTTCAAATGTGCTTCAAAATACTAGAAATTTGATGCTGTTAGCGTTGCATGGACCGCGGAAAGCAATTGGGTCTGCCAAAAATTTTTCTTCTGGAACAACTACAATAGGATTTTCAGTTTCTGAACTACAAGCTGCATTACATGCCTTCAAAAATGCCTACAATAATAAAACAACAATTATGATAATATTTTCCCGCCAGGAGTGGGTGGGGTTGGGGTGAGGCGAAAGTCCAACATAAAATACCCTTAC
>JAFMPE010061202.1:0-14421 GCA_024759925.1 Ficus religiosa
CCCCCCCACCCTACCCCTGCCGAAAGTTCCAATCTTGGTTCGAGCACCCTAGGTCCCAACATCAGCCCCCCTTCCACTGGTGTCATCGATCTGGGTTTTGAGAGAGAAAGAGGAAAGATAGGAGGAATTTTAGTTTTTTTATGATTTTTTTAAATTTTAATTAAATTAATTATTATTATATTACTAAATTAATCTCACAAATTAAATCACATACATTACACATGACTCATTCCATTAGAAATTTAATGGATTTAGACGAAAAGAACTATAAGAGCCAACATTTTAGAGTTTGGGTCTTCTCGACCAAAAAAATAGATAAACAAGAACCAAACTATCAAAAGTTTAGAGACTATTAAAATCAATACTCTATTATTAGTATAACTGTTTTTGCAAATTGCTCTTTCTTGCTATGTGAAAAAGGGAGAATTTAGAGGTCAAGAGAAGTAACGAGCTAGCCGGCTGCATGCATTTAATGGCATCGTTGTGGCGTACTAGTTTTTGGTTTGGTTTTTGCCCTCTCTCACCTTATTAATAAAAGAAGTAGACATGCTTTACAAGTGTTGCTTATTGTTGTTTCGTTGTTGCCTCCTTTGTATTTGTCTTGTAGTTACTCCAAGATAAATCACTTTCCGTGATCAAATTTTTCGTGACTGAATTTATTTTATTTATTGAAAAGTTTGAAGGAAAATTAAGCACCAAAATCAAACCAATCTTTAGACACTGAAAGTGACTATCAACTTCAACAACTAAGTAGAGAATTCAGCGACTAAAATTTCTCATGATGATTTGGCACCAAAAAGGAAAAATGGTTGCTTACACATCTTTTAGCGTTATTTTTGTGGCTAAACTTCAAAGTTTTAGGTATATTATCGGTCAATTGTTATAAGCTCTTCCGTGAGAATTCTATGCAAAATTCAAATTGACGGAAGTATATATATATATATATATATATAAATGTAACACGAAAGTACGTAGCAACCACATTTTAAGTATTTTTTAAACTTCACAAAGAAAAGATGATTTAATTTTTTCAAGGAGGACAAAATTTTTTTTTTTTTTAATAAGGACGACCATATTATTAAATCGGCAATATTGACTGAAGTTGATTATTTGTTCTTCCTGTTTTAGTCAAAGTTAACATTGCTTCTAGAACCATACTTATAAAAGTCATGCCTATCAATTACATAACCGTTTTAGCATTTTGTCAAAAGCTGTGGCTTGAATTTTCGAAAAACTCCGAAAATCTGGAGAGCCACTTGAACTTAAATTTCAGCAAGTTGAGCAACTCATATCTTAGATGCATTTTTTCCTTACGGGAAAAAGGCGCCGTTTAAACTCTAGGCTAAGAGAAGAAATTTTCAATTCGATTCTTTTCGAAGAAATATGGGTGTAAAGCATGTTTGTATAGCTCTAATAATATCCTTCTTGTTCTCATCAAAGTATTGCTCTGCAATTGATAATATAACTGCATCCCAGGAATTATCTCAAGGGCAAACGCTAATCTCCCCCGGCAAAATCTTCGAGTTAGGCTTCTTCAGTCCCAACAATTCAGGAAATCACAAGTATGTGGGTTTGTGGTACAAGGGAATTTTTCCTCAGACAGTTGTATGGGTGGCCA
The DNA here is from genome assembly GCA_024759925.1 of Ficus religiosa. Classification (NCBI taxonomy): domain Eukaryota; kingdom Viridiplantae; phylum Streptophyta; class Magnoliopsida; order Rosales; family Moraceae; genus Ficus; species Ficus religiosa. The sequence goes on from JAFMPE010061202.1 coordinate 1,619, forward strand.
ACAGAGAGAGTCCACTTGCAGTCACAGATGCTCATGCGAGTTTAAGGATCGGCAACGATGGAAATATGGAGCTTGTGGATGGAAACCAGAGCTATGTCTGGTCAACTAATGTTCTTGTCCCTTCGAATAGTTCCGTTGCAACGCTCTCTGACAATGGAAATTTTGTTCTCCAAGATGGCATGTCAGGAGAAAAGTTGTGGCAGAGTTTTGAACATCCCGGGGACACATTCTTACCCGGCTCACTTCTGGGTGTTAATGTAAAAACAGGACAGAAATATGAAATGAGTTCTTGGAAGAGTGACAGTGATCCGACACTTGGAAAATTCACCGTAGGGATTTCAGCAACATTGAGGCCAGCACAACTTTTCATTTGGAATGGATCGACTCCGCACTGGAGAAGCGGGCCATGGGCTAGATTGAAGTTCATAGGCATGCCGGAAGTGAATTCGTCGTATCAAAAAAGTTCATTCGCGCTCGTGGAAGACGTAGAGAAGGGAACATTCTATCTCTCTTATGAGTCTTACAACAGCTCCATTCTCTCGAGAACTTTTATCTCATCAGAAGGTGTTGCCAAGAAAATGTTAATGGAAAATGCCAATCCTTGGTATGTCGATTGGATGTCACAAAAGAGTCCATGTGATGTATACGGCGCTTGTGGACCTTCTGGAATATGCAACGCATCTGAATCTCCGATTTGCAAGTGTTTGAAAGGGTTTGTACCGAAATCAAACGAAGAATGGAGCAAAGGCAATTGGTTACAAGGGTGCACAAGGCAAATCGAATTACTTTGCGAGAAAAACACTAGTAACAGGACTTCACAGGGAGAGAAAAAAGATGGGTTTCAAAAGTTTAGTAATATGAAACTCCCGGATTTTCATGAATACGTTTACGCTCCAAACAATATCGATTCTTGCCAAACATGGTGCCTGGATAATTGTTCTTGCAGAGCTTACGCGTATGTATATGGTATAGGGTGCTTAATTTGGTCAGAAGGCCTTGTCGACATTCAGGAGTTTGCGGTTGGAGGAGAAGATCTTTTTCTTCGCCTTTCACAAGAAGAACTAGGTGAGAATATCGTTCTTGTTGAAATGTTCCACAATTTGAACTATTCCTTTCTCTTCTCATTTTCGATTTTCAGTTAACGGTTGTTTTAATTACTCAGATGAAGGACAGAAAAACACGAAGATTATCATCATCCTTGCAACAGTTTCTTCTGTTTTCGTACTAACTGCCCTACTGTGGACCTGTTTGGGTAGATGGAGAGCTAAACAAAAGAGTAAGTAAACAATTTAGTTTCATGTTAACTTCTGTTTCTCTCGTATGCGAAAATTCGCTCTCTAGGAAAAGTATCATATAGCTTAAAATAGGGCCGGTTAGTGTGGAGGTGTTGAGTTGCAGGCTTTTTCTCATGAAAAGTGAACATCTTTTTCACTGAAGTTTTGTTATATTTCTACTGATTATTTATTTATTTAAATTTTCTGCAAAACTACCAAAGTAAGATAACCAAATTAGCAACTAATACAACTTTGTGTGGGTACGGCTAAAGCAACTAGTTCTGATACGAAATCAAAGAGGTATCCTTTCACCTACATCATTTTTATATCTGCATACTAAAAATTCGATAGAGACCACTTGAATAGTTCTAGTTGTCTGGATTTTCTCATCTATTCTCTATATTTTCGCATTAAAGTAAGTCGTATATTTTACCTTACAAAGCAGAGAAGGAGCAAACCAGAGGAACGTTTCATTTTATTCAGACAAGCGAGAACTTAAGATCCACTCTGTATTATAGTCAACAGCAAGAACCGTCCGAGCTTCCAATTTTTGACTTCAATAGCATTTTAGTTGCTACAGACAACTTCAGCGTACAAAACAAACTTGGTCAAGGAGGATTTGGTTCTGTCTATAAGGTTATTGGTTTTTTTTATTTTTATATTTTTTAAGTTGCACTAGAAAAACTTAGAGCTGCAAATATGAAGGGACTGACAAATTCGAGGACTAAGTTGCAGGGTAAATTGAAAGATGGGACAGAAATAGCAGTTAAAAGACTTTCAAGTAGCTCCGGACAAGGCATGGAAGAGTTTAAGAATGAGATGATATTGATCTCCAAACTCCAACATAGAAATCTTGTTAAGCTCCTTGGTTGCTGCATTGAGGAAGAAGAGAAGTTACTAATATACGAGTTCATGCCTAACAAAAGCTTGGATAACTTTATCTTCGGTTCGTTTTCCTAAGCAACATCTCTGGCTTTGGGCATTTTTTTTTTTTTTTTTTTTTTTGCGTGTTGCTACAAATTGAGAATCTGTTGCATCCCCTCAATTTCTGGTTTTCTTCCAACATGTTTAGTGTGGATCAATATTATTTACTCGTAACTGCAGTTTACTTTTGTTGTTTTAAAGAACTTGGTTTATATACATCCAACAGAGCTTTTCCTTGTCCTTAAATTAATAGAAAATATTTTCATTGATTGGTTTTTTTCTTGGTCGTGCATGGATTAGATGAAAGGAGAAAAGCACAACTTGATTGGGCTACACGCTTCAACATTATAAATGGTGTTGCTAGAGGTCTTGTGTATCTCCATCGCGATTCCAGTTTAAGAATAATTCATAGGGATTTGAAGGTCAGCAATATTCTCTTGGATGAGAACATGAATCCCAAAATATCAGACTTTGGATTGGCTCGTATTTTTCAAGGGACAATAGATGTTGAAAACACTCGGAGGATCGTTGGAACATTGTAAGTAACCTTTTCCGTATTACCATTCTTTTAGTACGATGAGGGGAACACTAACGAAAATCAGGCATTGACGAAAATTTTCTATTTCCATCAAGTGCAGAGGTTATATGTCTCCTGAGTACGCCTTACGTGGGATTTTTTCTGAGAAGTCTGATGTTTTCAGCTTTGGTGTGTTACTATTAGAGATACTCAGTGGTAGGAAGAACACCAGCTTCAATTATGATGAGCAATACCAAAGTCTTATTTCTTATGTAAGTTCATTTATTATTTTGATATTTTCTTATTTGGATGTATTTGTTTTTTAACGTGACGGATTAGGAATTATTATGTCAGGCATGGCAACTGTGGAGTGAATGCAGGCCACTAGACATGATGGACAAAGCATTCGAATACTCGTATCCGTTGTCACAAGCAATGAGGTGCATACATGTTGGCCTTCTCTGCGTGCAAGACCACGTCATTGATAGGCCGACCATGCCGGATGCCGTTTTCATGCTAACCAAGGAAACGGATCTCCCCCATCCCAAACAACCACTTTTCACTTTCCCAACGTTATCCGCACGAGAGATTCAACAACATAGCGAGAGTAAGTGCTCCACGAATGAAGCCACGATATCAATTCTGCAAGGTCGATAGGTTCAGTGGTCCATCAAATTTGTATAGTTTACATTTGTGAATCATTCTGTTTTCACTTTATTAAAAAAAAGAAGTATTACATATTTTACAGGTGTTGCTCTTTATTGTTTCGTTGTTTTTGTTTTGTATTTACTACAAGATATGTCACTCTCCGCGTGACCAAATTTTTTGCGACTAGAGTTATTTATTCGTTGAAAAACTTGGTGGAAAATTAAGCACAAAAAATTGTACCAACCTAGACACTGAATAGAGATTTTAGCAACTAAAATTTTCCATGACGATTTGGCACCAAAAAGGAAAAATGGTTGGTAACACATCTTTTAGCGGCTAAAATTCTTTAGTCCTCTGAACGTCATTTTTTGTACTAAACTTCGAAGTTGTACTCAGGTTATTTATTATATATTTTAGTTATAAGCTCTACCGTGAGAATATTTTGGGAAAATACAAATTTACCCATTTTTTTTTTTAGTGGGAAATTTATCTAGAATTCAATTATTATAATAAGTACGTACGTACCACGGCAAATAAGTATACTTAGAAGCCACTTTTTAATTTTTTTTAAACTCGCCAAAGAAAAGATTATTTACTTTTTTTGAAGGACGACAATTTTTTTTTTCCTTTGGTAGGACGGCCAAATTATTCAATGGGCAATGTTGACTGAAGTTGATTATTTGTTCTTCCTACTTCGTCGAAGCAACATGCATCTAGAGCCATACTTATAAAAGTCTTGCCTATCAAAACAATGCTTTTAAAATTAAAAGTCTTTCTGTAATTTTAAATTGTTCAAAATTGTTCTGTTGGACTTTAAATTATTTAGTTAGTGACGTTTTCATCATCATCATTTTTTTTTTGGGTGGTCCTAAAACATAACCAATGAATGGGTGGGAACTATAAGAGCTTTATCCTAAAAAAATTACATGGGGACATTAATGAAGTCTCTTAGTGTGATAGTTATCGATCCTTATAGGGAAAATGGTAAGTTATACAGTCCCACATCATTTGGAAATAGATATATGTAATGGTTCATGAGTAAAGATATCACATCTTAATGGTACGATGCCTTTTGGGCTAAAGTCCAAAAGCAAAATCACATGTACACGAGATCTAAAGCGGATAATATCATGAAGTATTTACACAAAATGTCCGTTTTTACTCATCCCTTTTAAAAATAAATACTTTTTAATTTATTTACAAATTTGAACAAAAATTGAATTTTATTAATTATTTGTTCCAGATTTACCCTTATATTTTTTAGGAATGAAAATCTCATTAAATTAAGGAATAACAATTTCAGAAATTTTACTATCAATCTAGTTTAATATCAATTTCATAGTGATTACTTATTTTAGGCTATTTTTATATAGGAGGAAGTTCTCCTCCCCCCCCCCCCCCCCCTAAATATGTGATATTATCACATGTTAGTGTTTTAAAAGACATTCAGAATTTTTTTTTTTTCAGTTATTTCAAAAAAGAATTTTTTGTTTATATGATATCTATTCTATAAGAACCTTATCATTACAGAGTAATCTACCCCAAACACTACCTATGTAGGCCTTTATTTCTAGAAATACTTGGCGCACCTGACAAATGTGTGCAATATCTTTTTCGAGGTCTAAGCCATGTATGCCCACCTAAGTTCAAATATGCCCGTACATCAACGTGCACTTAAAATAAGCTCGAAACCAATGAAAAAGCCAAGCAACAGTTGTCTCCAACATCCCATTTTTTCAAAATCGGCGGCTTGAAAATTTTTAGCTTAACGCCAAATATGGAGAGTCACGTGAACTTTCAAAGTTCAAATACCTAAACTTTCGACTCGAAAGTTTGTATGTCCAATAAAAGAAGAAAAGGTGGAATTGATACTATCCCAAGAAAATTGTCCACAATTGACCTCCAGGCTTGTTCAACTTGGTCAAACTAACCCTGTACGCAATTCATTACTAGAAAAAACCAGTTTAAACTCTAAGCTAAAAGAAGAATTTTAATGCACGTTCAATGTACTCTTAATCTTACCAATATCGACAATTTTCAATCTTTTGGAAGATAAATGGGTGGTGCAGAGCGCGTTCCGTTAGTTCTAGTAATATCCTTCGTGTTCTCATTAAAGTGTTGTCATGCAATTGACAATATAACTGCATCCCAGGAATTATCTCAAGGGCAAACTCTAATCTCCCCCAGCAAAATTTTCGAGTTAGGCTTCTTCAGTCCCAACAATTCAGGAAATCACAAGTATGTGGGTTTGTGGTACAAGGGAATTTTTCCTCGAACAGTTGTATGGGTGGCCAACAGAGAGACTCCACTTGCAGTCACAGATGCTCGAGCGAGTTTAAGGATCGGCAACGATGGAAATATGGAGCTTGTGGATGGAAACCAGAGATTTGTCTGGTCAACTAATGTTCGTGTCCCTTCGAACAGATCGGTTGCAACGCTCTCCGACAATGGAAATTTTGTTCTCCAAGATGGCATGTCAGGAGAAAAGTTGTGGCAGAGTTTTGAACATCCCGGGGACACATTCTTACCCGGCTCACTTATGGGTGTTAATGTTAAAACAGGAGAGAAATATGAAATTATTTCTTGGAAAAGTGAGAGTGATCCGTCACATGGAAATTTCACTTCAGGGATTTCATCAAGATTGAGACCAGCACAAGCTTTCATTTGGAAGGAATCGACTCCGCACTGGAGAAGCGGGCCATGGGGTAAATTGAAGTTCATAGGCATGCCAGAAGTGGACGCTTCGTATCAAAAAAGTTCATTCACTCTCGTGGAAGATGAGGAGAAGGGAACTATCTTTGTCTCTTATGAGTCTTTCAACAGCACCATTCTCTCAAGAGAGTTTATATCATCAGAAGGCGTTCTCAAGATATTAATGAAAACTGACAACGAATGGTCTGTCATTTGGAAGTCACAAAAGAGTCCATGTGATGTATATGGCACTTGTGGACCTTCTGGATTATGCGACGCATCTGAATCTCCGATTTGCAAGTGTTTGAAAGGGTTTGTACCGAAATCAAATGAAGAATGGAGCAGAGGCAACTGGTTACAAGGGTGCACGAGGCAAACCGAATTACTTTGCGAGAAAAACACTAGTAGCCCGACTTCACAGGGAGGGAAAAAAGATGGGTTTCAAAAGTATGGTAATATGAAACTCCCGGATTTTTATGAATACATTTACGCTCCAAACGATATCGATTCTTGCCAAACATGGTGCCTGGATAATTGTTCTTGCAGAGCTTACGCGTATGTAAATGGTATAGGGTGCTTAATTTGGTCAGAAGGCCTCGTCGACATTCAGGAGTTTGCCGTTGGTGGAGAAGATATTTTTCTTCGCCTTGCACATGAAGAACTAGGTGAGAATATCGTTCTTGTTGAAAAGTTTCACAATTTGAATTATTCCTTTCTCTGATTTTTAGTATATGGTTTCATTTCTGATTTTTGGTATATGGTTGTTTTAATTACTCAGACGGAGGACAGAAAAACACGAAGATTATCATCATCCTTACAACAGTTTCTTCTGTTTTCGTACTAAGTGCCCTACTGTGGACCTGTTTGCATAGATGGAGAGCTAAACAAAAGAGTAAGTAAACAATTTGGTTTCTTGATAACCTCTGTTTCTCTCATATGCGGAAATTTGCTCATTAGGAAAGGTATCATATAGCAGCTTAATATAGGGCCAGTTAGTGTGGAGGTGTTGAATTGTAGGCTTTTTCTCATGAAAAATGTCATCTTTTAAACTGAAGTTTTCATTTTTTTCTGATTATTTTTCTTTTTAAATTTTCTGCATAATTAGCAAAATAAGATAACCAAATTGGCAACTAATATGACTCTGTTTGGGTACAGCTAATGCAACTAATTCGGATATGTATCCAATGAGGTGTCTTTTCACCTACATGGCGGAGGGAGGGGGGCTCGGGGGCGGCATGGCCCACCGTAACTTTTTTTGAAATTTTTGTATAGTGGGTTTTTTTTTTTAATTTAAAAAAATTAGTATGGGTATAAATTAGTCTTTGACTCCTTATAAATTAAGAGTTCTCTATATTTTATTGGATAAATAATTTATATTTTAAAAATAAAATAATTTTATTAAATTCATATACAATAGGTGGCCTAATGACTTAATCTAAAATCTAAATCTGATATACAATTTTAATAATCCAGTATTTTAAAAGACTTACCCATTATACTAAGTAATATTTTGTCAACATATAAACTAAAAGCTTCCAAAGAAAGCCAATTTTTCACTTTCTCATTCTACCAATTCCAAATAAATTTGGAAATTTGCTCTATTGTTTAATGTGTGATTTTTATTTTTCTTCAGTTTACTGTATTTGATTTCTTCTCAACTTGAGATAACTTTGTCTTGGTCTGTCAATTTATTCTTCTTCAACTTCTCATTTCCGCTTTAGGTCTGTATTTCTTTTTCTCACTTCTTGGTCTAATTCGTTTTTTTTTTTTTTAATTTAACTGTGATTTTTCTATTTGTCTTAATGTGGAATTAGCAGGTCATGGTGTTACTGTTTTTCATGAATTTTTTTTTTTTTGTTCTTATGTATTGGTGATAATATGCTATTCTGATTAGAAAATTAGAAATGTATCGCTAGAAATTAGTGATTTTTAGTTTTTATTGTGAATTTTAGTTGAGAAAATTAGAAATTACATTACTTAATTCTTGATTTAAATACTTTTTTTTTTCAATTTAGTTTGTGATAAACTTAGACATGTCTTTTTTTTTTTTTTTTTAAGAATTTTTAAGCTCATGAGCTATAATGGTGTTGGTGCCGTATATTGATGATAATTTTTTGAATGACTGCTTGATTGTCCATATTTAGAAGGAAATTGCTGCAAAATTTAGTAATGAATCAATTATAAATGAGTTTGTCACTATGAAATATCGTCGAGCATAACTTAAATTTTTGAGAATAGAAAATGATATTTTGATGTATATGAATTTAACATAGTTGCTCTTTTATTAAGAGAATAATGTTATTACAAGTGTATAATTTTTTTTTTTCATTTTTACAAGTGATATATTAGACTTGGAGCTTCAAGATATGAAACTTGAATGACTATGGTATTATGAAGATATTAAAATTAACAATTCAATCTCATGTTCTTTTCTTGCATTATTTTTATTTCTAATTACATATAACTAATAGTGATATATCATCCTATATAGATATAATACTGATATTTTCATGTATCAATATTTCATAAATTTAATAAACAAAAACAGTTACTTATTTTGATATATATTTTAGTATAACCTTGATTAAAAAAAAAAAAAATTAACCTCCCTACTAATAAATTTGAGCTCCTGCCTACATTATTTTATATCTGCATACGAAAATTTCGATAGAGAGCACTTGAATAGTTTTAGTGGTTTGGATTTTCTCTTCTATTCTCTATATTTTCGCATTAAAGTAAGTCGTATATTTTACCTCACAACGCAGAGAAGGAGCAAACCAGAGGGACGTTTCATTTTATTCAGACAAGCGAGAACTTAAGATCCACTCTGCATTGTACTCACCAGCAAGAACCGTCCGAGCTTCCAATTTTTGACTTCAATAGCATTTTAGTTGCTACAGACTACTTCAGCGTACAAAACAAACTTGGTCAAGGAGGATTTGGTTCCGTCTATAAGGTTACTTTATTCATTTTTAAGTGAGAACTAATGCATAAGAACTTAGAGATGCAGATATGAAGGGACTGACAAATGTGAGTACTAATTTGCAGGGTAAATTAAAAGATGGGACAGAAATAGCAGTTAAAAGACTCTCAAGTAGCTCCGGACAAGGCATGGAAGAGTTTAAGAATGAGATGTTATTGATCTCCAAACTCCAACATAGAAATCTTGTCAGGCTCATTGGTTGCTGCATTAAGGAAGAAGAGAAGTTACTACTATACGAGTTCATGCCTAACAAAAGCTTGGATAACTTTATCTTCGGTTCGTTTTCCTGAGAAACATCTCTCCCTCTTCGTATTTCATCATTCTTGATCTTTATTTTTCACGCGTCTCTAGAAATTCAAAATCTGTTCAACTCACGTTCTTAGATTCAACTTTTGGTTTTCTTCTAAAATATGACATTCACTTCTCTCGTTGAAAATCTTTGTTTGTACACCTAGCAGAGTGCAGACTATCTTCTCCTTGTCTTAGCACTTATATTACACAAAATGTCGCTGATTAATATTTACTTGGCGGTTTATTTAATTAGATGAAAGAAGAAAAGCACAACTTGATTGGCCTACACGCTTCAACATTATAAATGGCGTTGCCAGAGGACTTGCATATCTCCATTGTGATTCCTGTTTAAGAATAATACATAGGGATCTGAAGGTCAGCAATATTCTCTTGGATGATAATATGAACCCGAAAATATCAGACTTTGGGTTGGCCCGTATTTTTCAAGAGACAATAAATATTTACAATACTCGTAGAATTATCGGAACACTGTAAGTAACCTTTCAATTCCACAAGTTCAATGATGAGGTGAACAGAAAAAAGAATAATTAGGCATTAATGAAAATTTTCTGTTTCAATCAAGTGCAGAGGTTATATGTCTCCAGAGTACGCCTTTCGTGGGATTTTTTCTGAAAAATCGGATGTCTTTAGTTTTGGTGTGTTGGTATTAGAACTAGTCAGTGGCAGGAAGAACACCAGCTTCAATTATGATGAGCAACACCAAAGTCTTATTGCTTATGTAAGTTTATTACTTTATTAGTTTGCTAAATTCCTATTTAGATATATTTGCACTTCAACATGACAGATGAGGAAATATTATGTCAGGCATGGCATCTGTGGAGTGAATGCAGGGCACTAGACATGATTGACAAAGCATTGGACGACTCGTTTTCATCGTTACAAGCAATGAGATGCATACATGTCGGCCTTCTCTGCGTGCAAGACCATGACTTTGATAGGCCAACCATGCCGGATGTCGTTTTCATGCTAAGCAAGGATATAGATCGCCCCAAACCCAAACAACCTCTTTTCACTTTCCAAAGGTCGTCTGCACATGACCTTCAACAACAAAGCGAGAGTAAGTGCTCCACGAACGAAGCCACAGTATCGATTCTGCAAGGTCGATAACAGTGATTTATCGAATTTGCATGGTCACAGAGAGTAACTTATCAACCTGTGACCACACACCGGTTAATTCAAGGAGAGCAGAATAGTGAGTAAGATCGAATGATTGAGAAGCTTGGGAATTCCCAGTGGATTAGTTTTTTTCTTTTTTTCTTTTTATGTCAAATAGGTCCCATCAAATCTGTATATGAACAATTATTTAATACAGCAACGCGCGTCGGATCCTGAATCCTTAAGAAAATTTATAAAATCTATTTTGCCGTGTTTTACGTGTTTTCCCAAACCAGTATTATAGAATTTTCATCACTTAGTGTCATAGACAGGACATACATAGTTCCCCTAAAGACCTAAGAACACAAGTCAATATTTTCTGGAGCCAAGTGTTAAAGTAAGCTAGGACGTGAAATGGCAGGACCATCAGATATGACAATGGGGCGGGTAGGCTTCCCCTACTCAAATACCCGCCAACCTTTTTATCTTGTATACCCGCCTAATTCAATACGAGTGCAGGTAATTTGCATTGAGAGTATATACTCATACTCTATCTATTTACTCATTAAAAATTTAAAAAAAAAAAAAAAAACTAAAACAAATTTCATTAAAGTTTTCAGAAAAATTAAGTAATATAAACACAAATGTAATGGAAAATAAACTAAAATATTAAAAAACAAATCAAAACTGCAAAAATCTATAATAAATCCACGATATACTAAACATTAAAACGCTAAGAATTCAAATATATATATAAGAATATAGTTTCAATGATTACTCTTTCTTTTTAACTATCAATGATTACCAAAAAAAAAAAAAACCCCGCATTCTTTAATCACATTTGATGCTATGACATTTTGTGTAACTTACTATTGCAGGTTAAGCAGCCTGCTAACCTATTAAATATGATTAAATAGTTTTTCATTTTTTTTATTTTCAATATGAGTAATTGATATTGACGAGAGAGACGAGGTGCAAAGGTTCGTGGTTCGTGGCTCACAATATCGGCTCCACGATCTCATCGCCGGCTTCGGGATCATGTGAACATTGCTGGAGATTGCGACGGTCTCACCGGCGTGGCACTTTCACAAGCAGTCATCGACGGAAAACGCAACCTCCAAACGGCGAGGAATGTCGCCGTTGCCGTCGCGAATCGGTCCCAGTTGCCATCGTGATTCTGTCCCAGGCATCGTTGGGATTCCTTCCCAGTTGTGGCCTTGGAGATATTGGTAACGTTGCGCTCTTCATCGTCGCGACAATAAGATCTGAAGAGAAAACCAGATCTCTCCGTCGTCGGCTGCGACGGACTGCTCTTATCTAACTATTTAAAACATGATTACTTTTCTTAACTTATGACTTTAAACTTATTTAGTTTCTAAAATTTCAGTTTTTTTTTTTTTTTTTTTTGTTCAAACATTTGTGAATCACACTTATAAAACATATTGAAGAACTTTTTGAGACAATTAAGTACAATCTTAGTGGAAACATGTTATAAAAATACCGATATTAGTAAACACTAAACATATTTTTAGTACTAATTACTTTGAACATATACAGATGGCATATAACTTTTTTTTTTTTTTTAAGGCTTATAATATATCAGGCTTATTTTCAAAAGTAGTTATCAAAAGTTTTGCGGAAACTATGCGGTGGTATCCATGCACCCATAACCTCCATAGCCTTCGCATTTGTTCCGCCAGCCCAACTGTAATACCCGAAAATTTTGATGACTCTAGATTTCCTTAGAAACAAGGAAAACCTAAGTCTGGATCATGATCGGAAGAGAATGACGGTATAAGCTTGAGTTCTCGGTTAATTAGCTATGAGACTCAACAATGGATTACTTAGCCCAATATAAGGCATTTTAAGGAAAATGACGTGATAATATTTCATGATTTCATGTTGGTCAAAGTTTGACCAAGAAAGTCAAAGTTGACCAAAAAATCAAGGGTTGACTAAGAACAGTCAAAGGTATGACTGTACAGTAATAAGATAAGCAGTATGGGAAATATACTACGAAAATTATCTTTTCAGACAATATAACAATAATAAGCTATGAGACCACCCTAGAAAAATCAAGCACACCAAGTTGAATATCAAGGGCAAAAAAGTTTGAAGAAATAAGAAAAAAATTTTACAGTCCATTTTTATGCAGATAAATTTTGGACTGCAGTTAAGTATAACAGTACTAAATTATACTGTGTATTAGTGAACACAGTATTGGAAATATCTGTGTTAGCAAGAAAATATACTGCATTTTAAGTAAAAAGCCAAACGAGGCTTTAAGATGATGTCACCTTATTTTGGAATTATGACATCATTTTGGATTAAAGAAAATGGTGGAAAGAAAATTAAATCC
>JAFMPE010061313.1:0-14414 GCA_024759925.1 Ficus religiosa
GGAAGGACAGTAGACAATCCCTATATACCATATATTTATACGTGTCTGATGTAAATTTAATTATATGAGTGGGCATGACAAAGCCTGGTGCTGACTTTTCCCGATTGTTTGCGTTTGTAATATCGTGGAGTTTCAGACCTAGGGTAATATTTTAATTCTTTCCAGGATATCCCCATTCAATCGCAGGATTTAGAGGACATTGAATTGCTTGCACAACCATCTCCAAGTTCAGGTGCACAGCTTAACACATTGAATGGATAATGGTATATTTTTCCCCCTTTTACCTTTTGAAAGGATCTTTGATGGAACTTTTTTCCCTTAACATGTTGCATCTTGTTTGTAACATAGAACCTTAACAACTTCAAGGTCCATCGGTCCTCCACCGTTATTTATCATCGCCCCCGGTTCTGTTTAGGGTCAATCCCTGTAAATTATGACTTTAATTTATTATTTTGAGTGATTGTGCAGTGTATTCTGTACAATGCTATTTGGATTTTAACCATCCCAATAATACAAGTTAGATTGGTCCAAAAATTTCCTAGGTCTTAATGGCAATAGCCACCGTGTGCTAAAGGTCTCACGATTTATAACCTATGATGGAATTGATTAGTATCCAAGAATCCGACTTATAAATTTTTTTTTTTGGAAGTCAATGGTTGGAATTGTAGTTTTAACTGTTGATTTTTTTTTTTTAAAATTTATGATTTGATTTATAGGAATGTTCATGTTAAAAATTTATGACACGCAACATGAAAGTTGTTCTTTAAGTATAAATTGAAAAATTAATCTAATTCAATAATTAAAAATGCATTTCTTGTCCATGGTGAAAATGGGCAATTGCTGTTATGAAAAATCCTAAATTGAACTATAGGTATGCGATGTGATCTTGTAGTACGAAAGTGTGATCCTAAATTGTAGTCTTTTTTTTTTTTTTTTTTTTCCCTCCCTTCCAAGTATGTATTCAATATAAAACAAAATTAAAAATATATACGTCTACTATTTCTTTTAGTACGTCTAACTATTTGGCAGCATATTTTTTTATAAGAAGTAAAAATAATTCACTTTCATACTATTTGGCAGCATTTTTTATTGGAAGTAAATAATTGATTTTCTTTTATCAACAATTTAGTTGTACTAGACTAATGAGTGAAAGACAACAAAAATACAAATGCCAAGTCGCTTCGAAGTTACGGCGCCGATTTCCAAACGACATGTTGATTTAGAGAGAATATGCTGGTACGAAACTTTCTTAAAGACAAAGACGGGCCATGTGCGTTTTAATTTGGTTGATACTTGAAATATTATGGCACCAAATTCAAGCCATGAACAGACTTCAATGATACGAGTAAGGACAATTTAATTACGTAATTTATGTAACCATGTATGCTTAAACTACGGACGGAAAATTAGTTTTTATTTAATCACTGCTTAAATTAATTTTATTAAAGATCAACCAATGATGAATACGTTTATAACATGATTATGTTTCGAGTAAGTTTTCATGACAACGAAAAACCTACAAAACGACGATAGAAACGTCATTAGCTTAAAATCTCGACAATGTCTTCGACTAACGACGGCCTCATAGAAAAGAAAACGACATGTCAAAAAGCCAAATTTATTAAAAAAACGACCATATATAATAGAAACTACATTGGTATTTTTGTTTTTTGTTTCGTTTCGTTTCGTTTTTTTTTTTTTTTTTGGTTCTAAAAAATAATGAATAGCATATTAAGAGTTGGGACGCTATCAAAATTATTTTCCAGCAAATCTGATAAGAATAATGTACATAATTAATAACAGGCTGTTTGTATATCAGTCGCTTCTATTTATCAATGCCAAAGAATGATGAATTAACCTTAACCAAAATTCAATGCCAAAGAATGATAAATTAACCTTAACCAAAATTCAGCGTGTTAAAAAGGAGTAGCACTTCACATATCCATGTAACTTCTGGATAATGTATCAGTAACATTAAAAGAAGCTTTACCTGTCCGCTCTGTCGAAAAAATTTCAAGTTGTCATTGCTATAGCTGGAAATTGCTTAACACTGACCACGTTATAACAGCGGCTGCAAAGAGTTGGGTGCTCTGGAAACGAACCAACTTGAAGCGAAAAATTCCAACATCTTTCGCACTTACCGCCCTCCGCACGGGACACACCGATCCACACTTTAGTTTTTCCATTTACAAGGCATTCTCCAGTGTGTGGTATGTTCCTGGTCAGCTCATTGTCCGTGGATGGAAGAATCTGTACCTGCAAATATCATCAAGCACATTTGTTTAAATTTTACTAGTAAAAGCAGAAATATGTTTGAATATAATTAATGCACGTAACAATAACAAGTCAGAAAATACCTGAGATGTGATGAAAATTCGATTCAAAGTATCTGCATCATTATCGGCTTCACACATTTCACGTAATCTCGAGGCCAGACCAGCATTGGAAGTATGGAGATAAACTTTGGCTTCCAAACTGGAGCCGATCAGCTTTCCAGTACGAGCAACCTCCAGGACTTTATTCACCTCGGTCCTCAACTGGTCGAAAGTGTTAGAATTAGTCACGAGCAAGCACAAGCATGCGGAAAAGATGAACAAGCATTAAATCAACACAAAGTTCGACAGGACCAGCTGGCTGTATTACCTCGAGAATTTTTTCCCAGAAATCAACCTCTTCAGTAGGAAATGAAAGCCAAGTTGTGTTTGGAGCCGGCCAGCGTGATTCGAAAACAAACTCGGCAATGGATCCATCTTCTTTGGTATACTTGAAAGGGAGGTTCTGCCATACGTCCTCGGCCAAATGGGGCAATATGGGAGCTATCACTCTTACAATGGAAAGAAGATGTGCTTCAAGAACTGTTTGACAGCTTCTCCTTGTCAAACTTGTTGTACCCCTGTAACATCAATCTCTCTAGTTTTATATAGGTAACAAATGCTGCTATTCTAGCAAAATTAGGAGCATATAATCCCGTCACTCCCTAATGCAATACATTTATATATATTTAGCAGTTCACGTAAAACTATCTCCTTGTTCACATATCTTAGGACTATCTTATTAGGAAAACAAAAGGAGTGTTTTAGGTTGTGCAAATAATAAAAAGAATAAAAAGGTCCCCAGAATGGCGACGCAAGTGTAGGCAACAAGATCATGAAGGTAAATGGCAGGAAAGGAAGTTGGATTAACTACAAACTTGTAGATAGAGCAGGGAAGAGTTACCCCACATAGAGGCGATCTTTGGCAACATCAAAGTAGAAATTGGAAAGGTCAACAATGACAAACCGTTGGATGACCTGGAAATTCGTAGACAAACATAATAATCAAAATCACATTTTTTTTTTAAATTTATGCTCGGAGCTCCTAACAACAAGCTAACAGCTTGTTTTTCCAATGCAATCATTCCATCGAGTATGAACTCCAAACAAAAAATCAACAAGACTTGAGATATTTTACCTGAAATATCTTAAAGAACTGATAGTTCTCGTAGCTCTCTCTAATGTTCTTTACAACATTCTCGAGCTGAAATAGAGCATGCCGATCAATCATGGGAAGATCGTGGTATGGAACAGCATCATCAGCCTGCCACCAAGGCACAATATATCTATTAGTGTATCTAGGTAGAAGCAACAAATAGATAGATGGAACTGCAGCACACAGCATTGCCACAAAAAACAGAAATAAGAGGTGGTATTTTTTGTAAGTTAAAAACAAAAAAAATCAGATGAGTAGAAGGGATGAGTTTGGATCATGAAGAAGGCTAAGATAAAAAATTATAGCAACTGATATTGAACATACATGCCAATCGTGCAGATTTCCCAAAAGGTATCTCAATGTCCCTCGCAGCTTCCGATAAATGTCTGACATTTGGCGGAGAACTTGAGGACCAATCATGACGTCACCTGTATAGTCTACACTGGAAACCCAGAGTCGCAAAACATCAGCTCCATAACCAGGTGCTTCCTGCCAGCAGAGAAACAAGGGCCAGCAATGGTCTATTAAGCAATAGTCTCGCATATTCCTTCAAGGAAAGGCTCAGTAAAGGGGCAGCAACGATATTCAAAATTGACTGACCTTTTGGTTTTTCCCTCCTTCTATCACACTTTTTGGGTCCACAACATTACCCAAAGATTTGCTCATCTTTAGACCCTTCTCGTCCAACACAAATCCGTGTGTAATAACACCAGAATATGGAGCCTGTCCTGTACCAAAGACAAGTAAAAAATTCATGCACTGTCTTAACTGATTAAAAAATATCTTTAATTACAAACCCTCGGTTTAGAAATTTATAACTAGGAAAAAAAATTTCAATGCACTAGCATTCTAGAAACCAATCAGAATACCAGACTGCTTGGACACCTCTCCTCACCTCCTGTAGCCAAGGGGCAGGAGACTAGGGCAGCAAATGTTCAACCTATAACTATTTTCTTTCATCTACATCTAACTTAAAAGCAAAATTGAGGAGGGCATTCATCGAAATGTGATTATCCTTCAACACGGTAGCAATTAAATATCCTTAAGTATTTGTAATAATGTGCCTATAAATCATTTAAAAACATTAGACGTTTAAACTAAGACACTAATGTTATTAAATGGAAAACCATTATTAAAAGGGGAGATGTTATTAAATATGTCCAGATACCACCTTTTGTAGCAATGCTTGTTAACAAAGAACTCTGGAACCACCCACGATGCTGATCTGTGCCTTCAAGGTACAGGTCTGCTGGAAAACTAAGGCCATTCCTTTTTCCCAAGACTGCAGCCCAAGAAGAACCTGAAATAGAAACAATCAGAACAACATTAGAATCCACAAAAAATGAAAAGTCTACAAAGTTATGGATCATGTTCAGAATGTAGCAATAGAAATGAGAAACTAAATGCGATCATGAACATGCATCAGGAATCAACTGGACATTAATTATATCATTGTCATCGATAATTTGTATATCTATGCAGCTAGAGATGTCATATTATACTTTTACAATACCTGAATCAAACCACACGTCCATCGTGTCAGTCCCTTTTACATACTCCAATGCTTTATCACGATATTTACTAGGGAGAAGATCCTCCACCTTCATGTACCACCAGGCATCACTACCCTTTTCAGCTATTATAGCTGCCAACAAAACTAACTTGAATGAATAAGTTTTGTTTACCTTTATAAGGTTCAAAGAAAGAGATAATCAACTGCACAAAATGCCTGTATGGCTCATTCCATCTATCCATGCACATTTTGTGTGACAAAGAAGGCAGGAGGGAAGGGTCAAGGAGAGAGATCTTGAACTCAAACTACAAGTCGTTAGGAGGCTGCAACTAAATAGTTCTTACCCTTTATGTGATCAATAGTCTCTTCATTCATTAGAGGTTCCTTTGTTTGCACATGATAAAAGACTGGAATTGGAACACCCCATATCCTTTGCCGAGAGATGCACCAATCAGACCGGCCAGAAGTCATTGCAGAAATTCTGTTCTCTGCCTGAAGAAAAAAAATGCTCATTCAAAAACACGAGCTAACACCAATAAACTGTCGTTAAAATGAGAAGTAGACTACAAAGCAATGAATAAGTCCCACATGAAAAAATAGTGCCGCCAAAACACACTTGATAGAATAATGAAAAAACATAACAACGTATATCAGCTTCAAATTCACTAACACCATTTGATAAGATGTTTTGAGGATTCCATTTCACTTTTTTTTTTTTTTTTTTTAGGAGTTGATGGGGAATTCGAGACATATTATCAACCTAATTTGTTTAATTCACTATCCCTCGTACATTTTCTAAAAGCAGATCAAATAAGAGAATGGCGTATTGCTCCTAGATTAACATCAAAGTCAGAACCTCCTGGAAATGCCGTGAGTCAAAAGTAGGATTTCAGCCTTGAAATCCATTTACCAGCATCACCAAAATCTTAGAGGATAGTTAGTTATTACTGAAATCAAAGGCAAAGGGACAATAATGAATAAATGCAAGATGATACCCATTTTTTAAATCAAACTAAAGAAACAGATGGGAAAATATGTGTCACGTTTTGCCCCAGTGAGCAGTAAAATAAGAGACGAACACCAAAAAGTTCAGATTCAAACTAACAAATGAGCCAAATATGCAAGTATAGTGCCTATGCTATTCATGTATCTATACAAAATAACAAATACCTGAGATGGAACCCATTTTACATGACCAATTGCATCCATGGCAGCTTGGCGAAATCCTTCTACCGACGCAAACCATTGTTCAGTCGCTCGAAATATCGTAGGCTTTTTTGTTCTCCAATCATATGGATACTTGTGTGCTTCAGAGGAACAAATGGAAGAGTTCACAACCACCACAGGTTATTGTGACCTTAAGAAACTGAAAATAGATAGAATTCATCTTTGGTTCAAGCAAAATAAAAGAAGACTTACCATAAGATTCTTCCATTATAAGTGACAAGTGTTCATCCAAATATTTTACAACAGCAACATTGCCATCTGCAAGCACATTAAGCCCATTGAACTGTCCAGCTTCTTCAGTAAACTTCCCATCATCATCGACAGGAGAAAGTATTGGCAGTCCATACTTCAAGCCAGTCACGTAATCTTCCTGACCATGACCCGGAGCTGTATGGACCAGTCCGGTTCCTGACTCTGTTGTAATATAATCTCCTCCTACGACAACCGGACATTCCTTATTGCTGATTGGATGAATATATCTGAGACCGGAATCCGAAAGTACATTTTAGCCAATAGATGGTTCATTGAAGTATATTTTCATCTTATGAAATTAAGCATGCAATAAAGAAATATAAGCATTACTCAGGTTTAGGTTTCTAGCATCTTCTGTCACCTGGAGTTTTCAATATCTGAACCTGACAGTGTTTTCCTGATAATAAGCGTCACACTCCATTTTGCCTCTAACGTTGGCACCAGATCTAGAGCTACAATAAGGTAAGGCTTCTTTTCTTCCTTCAAAAAATTGCCAAGCTGTCTTTTTTTGTTTCCAGCAGATAAAGATGAATCTTCTGAGAGTGTTTGTAATTCAACAATGGCATATTGAAGTTTGGCATTCACAGCAACAGCTGTAAATAAGATAAGAGCAGAATAATTGTAAAATTATCAAGAAGAATGCTCAGATCGGAAATGGCGATATTTCAGAAACACTTAACCAGTGGCATAGAAAAGATAAGGAAAAGCACATAAACTATCTATGAATTTGAGGAACTCAGGCATCCTTTAAACAAATGAAAAACATTATTAAAAAAAAAAAAAGGAAGAAGAAGAAGAATTAAAAAGGCACAGTTTCGAAGTGCTATAGCTCACAAATGCGTGTATATATATATACACAACATATAGGTTTCTTCAATTTAGGTTTCTCGATTCACCTTTCTCAACAGACAAAAGAGAATTAGATCAACTGAATTGATAGAGAGATTTTTCAGGCTTTGACAATCACTCAAAAGATTGTTCAAGTACAAAAGCAATACCCACCAGCATTGGCTGGAATTGTCCAGGGAGTTGTTGTCCAAATAGCCAAACAAAGATTTGGGAGATACTCATGTAAAGCTGGAGGTGCACTGACCAATCTGAAACCGACATATATGCTCCTTGAAACATGCCCCTCTGGATACTGTATAAAGCAACTCCAGTTAAGTACAAAAATCTAACTAACATTAGGCGAGACTTGAGTAAAAGCCTCAAAACTTCCAGAAGTAGAATGGCTTACAATGCAATTCTTTGTTACTAAGGGAAGGAAGATGTGTGCATGTATATTTACAAGAGTATTCTTATAATTTGTTTTTTATGTTTTAGCAATAACTCGACAGTGAAAAGCTTAAAGTAGATCCCAATTGTGTTTTTACTTGGATAATTCAGGTTTGGAATATCACCAAGTACCTCACAGGAAAGATTGTTGTTGGGGAAAAAAACCTGGCAGCATTAGTATGATTGTATGATTTGCTAGAGTGTGGTCTGGCTAGATCTTATCCACTCAAAAGCTTGTTTAAAAATTCAGTTGCAAACTCTTTTATGTTAGGCTAAGCAGAAAAATGACAAAAGAATTCATGTACCTCCAACTCGGCCTCTGCAAGAGCAGTTCGTGATGAAGGACTCCAGTGAACCGGTTTTCTACCTCTGTAGATATAGCCTTTAATAGCCATCTGGCCAAACACTTCAATCTACATGATTTTACAACACACGTGAAACAAAATTATGAGACAATTAAATATAAAGATCAAAAAATTTAAACAAGTACGTGGGTTGAATCTGAAGCAACTGCTGAAGTAAATGCTAATCGTATAGCAAAATTCAATAAGAATTGCCGCATTAATGTTACCATAAGTATCCCCTATAGTTTATCCAAGAAAAAATTGTACAAAGGAAAATTTCGATCCAAAGTACTAAAGTTCTGGTGTAGCGAGTCCATACAGTAACACGAATGGAGCTGTTATAGCTACCTGGGCAGCTTCATATTCTGGATCGAGAGTTAGGTAGGGGTTATCCCAGTCTGCCCACACTCCATAGCGCTGAAACATCAGATAATTTATCTTAAGTCCTCAACATAAAAAGTTGGTAATGAGGACTTAGGAAGGAATTCCAACATAATGTACATTCTACAAAAAAGGGGGGGGGAAAAAAAAAGGAATCTAGTGAAATCCCAAGAATGCACCAATTGAGATGTCAAACTGTGAAACAACTAACTGAGAGATGTTACCTTAAACGATTCCATTTGAGTTTTGACAGTTCCTTTGGCAAATTTTGCTGCCTTTGCTCTCAATTTTATTGGCGTGAGATCCTTTCTAGTAGCTTCATCCAGTGACTGCAGAACTAATAATTAAAATGTTGACCAAAGCATTTATTAGCATCTTTTCCTTAATTTCCACAACACTTGCAGCAGGAAGTTTGCTACTTATATCAAAATCACAATTTAAAAGAATTTCTACTCAGGTTCTGGATATATAAATATATATTATTGTCTTGTGGAACTATGTTCCCTGCCTCATACCAGTAGCATGACATTTCTAACCCAAGATTCCTCTCTAAAATTGGAGCCTTGGCGGTTGGAGGTAAGGTTATGATACATGGCCATCCATATCTTCACAATGAGCACAGATTTTAAATTTATACTCATATTTATAACTTGTGCTTTAGCAATCTCTGCAGCAACTTTCTAGTGATTCAAAGTTCACCGAAGATAGCATCAAGAGAAGTAGAATGCAATGTCATGCCAATGTGAAGATAATAGCAAAATGAATAATGAAATGTAAGTCATCGGACCAACACTAGGAAAAGTGAACTACAAAAAAGATTCTTGCCTTTCAACTCAATTGGTAAGCCATGACAATCCCAACCAGGAATATAATGAACTTTATAATTCTGGAGAAGCTGTCATAAGAAAAGGAAAAAAAAAAAAAGAAATATGTTATGTTATATTTCCAGTTTTCCAGTACTATGTTGCTTTCTTTTTCTTTTTGGCTGAGAAAAACAAATAATGATCAACGTGTTCATATTTTAGTTGAATTGGAAAGCAGGACGAAAGCTCATAAAAGTTCAAGCTCCAAAGCAACATAGTGAACAACGTAATTAGGAAAATGATATACCTTATAACGATTAATCATATCCTTTAGAATCTTGTTTAAAGCATGCCCCATGTGGAGGTCACCATTGGCATATGGAGGACCATCATGAAGAATGAAATTTCCCTGGAAAAAAGAAACTAAAAAGTAAGAAACAAAGTCCATATTTAAAATTGAGAACTAAGGTGAACTTATAGACTCACCCCTGAATTTTTTTCAACAACTCTCTTGAACACCTGATTGTTGTCCCATATTTTCTGAAGTTCAGGCTCTCGTACCAAAGAGTTTGCCCTCATGCCAAATGTTGTTTTAGGCAGATCAACCGTGTGTTTGTATTTTCCATCTTCTTGCTTTGCCCCTAAACAATCACAGGAAAGCCAAATCATCATAAAAACCAGTTCGCATTTATCTTTCATGAGAAGACTTAATACAGGTAAAAAATCATCCCATGTCTCCAGAACAGATAAACATCCCAAGCAACATCTTCCAAAGAATGCTTTCAGAGTAGAACTATATTTAAGAAAAGCAACACGGGCACATACTAGTGACCCACCTTCAGCTGCTTTCTTTGCAGCCATAATTGGTCCTCTTGATCTTCTTTTTGATGAATGAAACTCGTCACTGGAATAAATGGAATAGTGTTTCATATTAAAGATGGCAAACGAAGAGCTTCCTTTGGGATGAAAGGAGCTAACAGAAGTTTTCCTAAAAGATGAGCAGGTTCTTTTTGACCAAACCTGCACACGTATATCATTATCCATCAGTTTTGAGTCTCAAGAAACTAATCAGTCAAAATCAGAAAACTACAATCAGAGGAAAACAACAGAGTATGTAAAAGAGCAAAATTAGGAAGCCTGCAAAGCAGGACATCTGAGTTCAGAATCTGAAACAGAGCACACTAAGAACAAGGCGTACAAGATACTTGCAACTCATTTCTGAAGAGACTACAATTCTGAAAATAAAACATAAATTCCTAAACATCTTGATTCTAGACACATATTAAAAATAATAATTAAATAAAAAAGAAACGCGGTTGTATTTTCTATTAGTTGACACTTTAACCATTCTTTGACATTCCATCAAGGGATTGATGCAGCAAAAGCTAATCTCAACTTATGATATGAATTTTTCATCATCACAATAACCTCGCATCTAAACATAAACCATTTTCTTGCGTCTTAAAACATAATATACAGCATCTAAAAATTTTAACGCACCAAATGCTGCAGAAAAGCGGACTATTTCAACTAAATGCACGGTTTTATTGCTGAGAAACTGAGAGAAATTAAAGTGACAACTAAGTTCAGAATCTTACCAATACCAAATTCATGAACTCATAGCTCAAAGAATTTATCAAACACCTTACAAACTCATAAACTGATTAGAAAGGTCACTTAGAAAATAATCTCAGGTGTTTTACAACGAATTTAAACATATCCAAACCTACAAGCTCTAGCTTGCCTCGTCAAAATCCTCAAACATTCCAGAACAACCATTCATGAAAACCTAAATCACGGCATCCGAATAAAAGAACGCACTGAACACTCTAAGCAACAGACGAGTTCAACTGAGTGCTCCGTTTGCTAGCCGGGAAACTGAAGGAAAGTAAAATGCCAGAAAATCTAAGAATCTTCTCGATAGATTATAACCGAGGAAAAAAAAAATCTAACAAGAACCTCGCAAATTGAAGAACCGAAACAAAGCTCAACTGTTCAACAATTACTCTAAGTAAGTTCAAAACTACGAATCAGCTTGCTTCATCATCATCACAAGCTAACTCAATTCATAGAGTCCAAAAAACAGAAGACACGAAGCGCTCTAGAAAACAGAGGAGCACATCAACTGAATGCTCCGTTTGGCAACCGAGAAACCGAAGGAAAGTAAAATGCCAGAAAATTTTTACTAATAAATTCATTACTGAAAAAAAAAAAAAAACTAATCTAATAGAATAACTCTAGACAAAATTAAACCTACGAGCTCTAGCTCGCCTCAACATCGAAATCCTCAACCATTTCACACACAGAAACCTAATTCATTTACACTAAACGCTCAAAAAAACAGAGGAGCACTAAGCACAAGCACAACAAGTTAATGCTCCGTTTGGCAACCGAGAAACCAAGGGAAACACACGCAAAAACCTAATTCATTTACACTAAACGCTAAAAAGAACAGAGGAGCTCTGAGCACAAGTACAACAAGTGAACGCTCCGTTTGGCAACGGAGAACCGGGGGAAAGTAGAGAGGAGAAACGAAGCTAAGAATCGCAGCTTCATTTTCCTCGGAGTTTCTCGGGATCCAAACGGAGGTGGAAGCGCGAAGAGAGAATAATACAAAAAGAGAGTGGAGAAAGGAGATGAGACATATATATATGGAGAGAGAAATATATATATATATATACCCGATAGGGAGAGGTGGAGCGGACAGCCATGGTGGCGTCGGTGGGTTTGAAAGGGGGAGGGTGAGAAGCGAAGGATTTGAAAAACGACGACATTTTTTTTTTTTTAATCAGTTCAGTGGAGGAGGAGCTTCTTCATTGGACTCTCTCTCTCTCACTCTCGCTCTGCGATAGCCACTGCGAGGGAAAAAATTCCCCTTTTCCGGATAATTGATAATTTATACGTCGACCAAAGGCTCAGGGCTGAACCCGCCAGCTGGCTTAGCGGGTCTTTGCTCTTTGAGAATTCAAGCCATTAGAAAGAGGGCCATTTTGACATCATTTTTTGTTTTGGGTTCATTTAAAAATAACACATTTATTTGAGGAAAAAAAACCTTAAAAAAATCATTTATTTTAGTGGCAGAATCAGAAATGTTTTCTTGATGATCCTAAAAAATCATAATTTTGAAGTTTTGGTTAAGTGAAATTTTTTCATTAGTTTTTTTGACTAATTATTGATGGATGGATTATTTGTATAACAACTTAAAAATTCATAAAAATATTATGTATAGAACCAAAAATTAAGGTTCAATTTGAGATTGAGTATTCAATTTAAGAGTGTGTTATTTAATATATATATATATAGGGAGTCATTTGTTGAAAAAAGATCATTAAAATTAACAAAACAAACAAAAAATCGAACACATATGTGAAGGTGTAAAACAGATTAGTGTTTCAATAAAATAAAATTAAATTAATGTTGAGAGAACCTACCGTTGAATTCTTGCATGTTATTTTTCTTAAAAAACAGAATTAGCGAAATCTCTGGAATTAGAGGACATTATAACATAATTTTACGTGCAAAATTTCATTCGCTTTATTATTAGTATTTGTAAAGTTATAATGTACATTGACAAAAGTGTGTTACCGTCAATGCGAGGTTTTAGCTTTACTAAGCATGCGCAAATGTATATTTCGTAAATACAAGTGTTGAATAAGCAACACTTTTACCACTTGTGGTGGTTGCATATCCTAGGTTAAATTCTTACCTAAAATCTAAGAACGCATAATTAAAAAAAAAAAAAAAAAAAAGGAAAATAAGCTTTTTGAAGCACTGGTCTCAACACCCATTAGCATCTAGCACTTGCAATGCAAGTTTTGTTTCAGATACTGCTTTAGCCAGCCATAAGTTTCAGCAATCCAAGACAACAAGCTTTTTCTTGTTCTTTTTTTTTTTTTTTTGAATAATTACAGGCTTTTTCTCTGATGATGCTTAGAGAAGAATTTAATTTCCGATATTTATGTAGAGAATGCAATAATTTATGTATATTATGTTGCAGTTTATGATTTTTTTTTATTTTTTTTTGAAGGAAAAGAGTTTATGAATTTTGATTGTTGATATATTTGAGAATTTTGAATGTTAATTTTGTAAAAGTTACAAGTACAATAGATTTGTGTACCTCAAGCGAGTGGTGACTTGTGAGCTTTAGAAGATCCAGTCCTCCGGAGACTATAATAGCTTTATCTTTTATTTGTTTTTCTTAAAAAAAAAATCATAATATAAAAACTCATAATTTTTTTTATTTTTTTATTTTTTATAATCGGCTGATGTTTTTGACGGACTATACAACAAAAATAATGAACCAACTGCTCAACAAACTTCATTAAAAGTTCACAGCTAAGAAACTTTACAACTAGGATAGCTAGTAGCCACCACATGAAGTAAGTGCATACAAATTGCATAAAAACCTGAGGACCAACATGAAAATGAGCAGAATGGTGGCCTGCTTATACTAAAAATGTACTCAATAAAAGTGTGTACACTAAAAATTGAAAAACCAACTCTTCTATTCTATGTCTAGTTTTGGGTTGCAAATCCAGAGAAGATACTTCCAATTATTGAAACCAGAATTGGAAGAATACCAGCCAGTGCCATCGGTAGCTGATCCGAGCTGCTTGTTTTGACACTAATCTTCCCTCTCCGCTCATTGTTCAATCCGAAATGAACCGCCAATTTTGAGCTCCGTCCGATTGAGAATCGAGACTGTACACTGGTTGTTAGAGCCAAGTCACCTCTCCACTTCATCAGAGACAGCCCCAAGCTGTACTGGTCCTCCTGCCCTACAGGGAAATCCTTCTCCTTGAGGTGCACCTCAAAGTTGGCTCCATACGCTGTGTCGCCATTAGAGTGTACGCCTCCAGCGCCTGCTGCCAAAACCAGACGCTTCCCGACCTCAATCTGGTCCTCGATTTTGAGTCCAGCTGCCAAATTTTCACCTACCAAAGTGACAGTTAGGCCTGCCGTTGTTTTGTTTATTTTGAAGTTTCTCACTTCAGTTTCGCCTCGAAGGATGTAACCAAGCTGAATCCCGAAAGTATCAATGTCCAGCCTTGTCAGGGTCGAGCCTCTCTCTCCGTGCTTCAATGATAGCGAGGAATCCAAGTGGAAATTGAGCTCATTCTTATCCTTTGTGATTATGACATGAAACGAAGA
>JAFMPE010061424.1:0-14414 GCA_024759925.1 Ficus religiosa
TTTCTTGTTGTTTAAGGTACGTAAAGTTTGATTTTCTTTTTTTCATAAAATATCGTACAATAGTCTTTCAAATCAGTTATATCAAGTTTGAAAAAATATATATATATATTTTTATGTATGTTGAGTTTATTTTGGTGTAGATTATTGAACTCTCCATCGTTGTTGTCAAGCCATTTCCGGTATCTCCCCTCCGTTTCCTCGACGCCGCGCCATTTCCCTGCCGTGCCGCCGTTGCCGCCTGGCCGTTCTGTCATTGCCGCCTCCGCCGCCGCCACCGTTCTCTTTGCTTTGCCTTACCGCGGCCGCCGTTCTCCGCTGCCCCCGTCTCTGTTGAACCATTGCCGTCGCCGTTTTAAGGGATTAATTGCTTATTTTTATTTTAAACATGAATACTTTTTTTTATGTCCGTTAATAGTTTTTGTGAATTTTTATAATGATATATCGATATACGGTTTGTTTTTGTGGGCCATGTTTTTCACGTCTATTGTTGTTTGACCGACGCATTTTCATTTTTTTCATTGTTTAATGGTTCACACATTTATAGTTTTTGGTGAATTTCATGACGATATATGTGTAATGTTTGTGGGGTGAGTCCCTTATTTACCCAAAAAAAAAAAGTTTGCGGGGTATGTCTTTTTATGTCAGTATGTTTGTGGGGTATGTTTTCTAAGTCAGTTTTGACGTAGTAATTTATTATAATGACAAATATGGTATGTTTGTTGTTTTTAATAGTTTATATGCTCTTATAATTGAGTGAACTTTAGCGTTACAAATTTAGATAATTTTGGAAATTTTTATAATTAGATGTTGTAATTGCTTTGTGACAGACAGTAGCTAGATTATTCATTGCCTAATTGTTGGTGACTTTGATTAATTTAGGTTCGTTTTTTTTTTAATAGAATAAATTATTAAGACTACAAACTTAATAATTTTAGAGCATAATTTTTTTTCTTTTTTTAAGAACGGATAAAGAGTTGATGTTGGCTGATAGAGAGTCACCCGAGTTTCAAAGGGATTAGAAGAATTCTTCAAGTTTTGTTTGGAACGTGCACCCAACCCAGATGTTATATGCCATGCATGTTTAAAATGTGTGAATTTCAAAAGTTATGATATTAGGACGGTCGGAGATCATATTTATTACAACGGATTTAATCGAAGATATCGAAAGTGGAGACATCATGGCGAGCGCAAACAAAATAGTGAATTTAATGATTTTCGATCTATGTGGGGAAATTTCCCCATCTGCTCCCTTTTCCTTAATAACTTTTTAAAGTTATTGAGGAAAAAATTTTTTGTTTCCTTGAGGATGTACATATATGTTACGTATCTTGATCGTATGAGTCAGGAAACATTTTCAAACTTTGACACGGCATGCTCCAAATCGTATTTTGACCTTTTCTTGTGAGCATTTTCAGCAGATGGATGTGATCTCATAAGAAGATAAGTATCAATTTCAATCTTGACCTTTAGCACTCGCAATCGCGATCTCCATGCCTACAGGAAAAACTCTTGCATTTGTCCCCTCTGGTTTTTCTCTGAAAATTCAATTTAAAAGTTTAATTGAAATAGTGAATAATCTGCACCTCGTGATTTGCAGTGTATTTAGGGTGATTTGCATCTTGAAAATTGATATGTGTGGGTCTTTGATGATTAAAACAATCAACTTCGTAATCTTATTACATCTAGCTCTTGTAAGGGATCTTTGATTTCCTAAATTTCCGATTGAAAGCTTCCACAAGCTCAGAAAGATCATTAATCTCGTTATTACTTAGGAATTCTATCCTCTTTTCTAAATATGAAAAATCTCTTTGGGCCTACTTATGGTCTTCATCATCATCATTTTTTTATTTCAAAATTTATATTATTACTTTTATTTTTAAGTAGATTGAGAAGTTATGACTTGATCAAAAAATTCTAAGAGGTAACAGTAAGAGATGTAAAACAATCCGTCAAGAAAAATTAATATAGGAGACTAGTCTCACGAATAATCTTTCAATGTCTGTTTCCTTTTCCTTAGTATCTTCTTAAAAGACATTGAGGAAAACAATTTTTTTTTTCCCCATTCAGTCCTAATGCGTGAATTCAATTATGATTTTCAAACTTCTAATAGATATTTTTTCCAATGCATCTTTTTTGTGCATGCCCCCATGTGTCATTTAAGTGATCTTGCTATGATAAGATGCGACTGTTATTTGATATTTCAAATTTCGATGTAAAGAATTCCAAGTACTTGTTCAGTCTATTGGTTTTTCGATCAAGGGAGTTTGAGGTTCTCTTTTGCAGTCAGGGAAATCAAAGTTCTTAATACGATCTTAACTTCATATTTTCAGTCTTGGTAGCTCATGGCACTCAATACGACCTGTTCCTCATTTTTCGGTCTAGGGAACTCAAAGTTCTTAATTTGAACTTCATCTTTTCAGTCTAGGTAACTCTAGGTACTCAATCGTTCTGTACCTCGAGTTTCGATCTACAATCAGAGGAAACTGCACGAGTTCCTTGCCAATGTTAATAATCAAGTTAAGGCGAAGGACTTTGTCTTTGACTTGATTAATTTAAAAGTGTCTTTGAGGTGTTCAAACGATCTACAACTGGAAATTTGGCCCAAGTATTTGATGCTTAAAACGATCTGCATCTCAGTCTTATTACATTTTTGAAGAACCTTACGTCTGAAGTAAGATCACATTTATTAAAGCAAGATTCACTTGCTCCACTTCCTCAAGGAACATTTCCATCACTTCTACCGGTTATGAAGATTTCCAATTGTGGCTTGTTTGTGATTTCCATGCCCATCCTTTTTAGTGATCTGATTTGCCCATCCCCTATCCACAAAAGATTTAAGGAACAAGAAAATGCAAGAATCGAGACAACATATGCTTCATTTTTCGGTCTAGAGAACTCAAAGCACTCGTCAGCTTTTTGAACTTTGAAGTTCGATCTGAAACAAGTCCCATATTAAGAAAGGGCATCAAAAGTTCTTGGCATCTCACAACCTGTTATATGATAATATGAAGAATAAGTTTCATCAAGATTTATCATTTATCTCATGCAAAGCAATAATAAACAAAGAGAAACACATTGTAATTGTTACTACTTCTTGAAAAGACAGATATTCCGTCTCAAACTACCAATTCTAGTAACCGGATTTGATTCCAAGGATAGTGGAATGGTTAATCGTAATTCCTACCAATTCTTACTTTCCACTGAGACATGAGAAGTACTTGTGACTGCCAAGTCTAGGAAATCCTCTTACAAAACAAAATCATATAAACAATTTATAGGGACGATTTTTTTTGCCAACAAAAGGAGAGCAATATACATCCGTACAGGATAAAGTCTCTCGCTGAAAAACACATACCATATGTCAACAACAGCCATATCCTCAAAGTCTTTTGTAGTCTTGCACATTCATGAAGCACTAAGCAAAAATCAAGTCCTAGAGTCTTATATGCAACAGAGTAGTCCGGTATTTTCTTTCAAGTCATGTCATGAAAATCAAATTATGGCTTATTAAGCTTCATTCCAGGAATCACCTCTTAAAAACATGAAAAGTTATTCTGCTTGGAAGCAACTTCATGCGGACTCAAGGCTAATGTTTTCGAAGTTCGATTCTAGATCTTTGGCTTTTCTAGAAATTGCTAAAGACTTTAAAGCCTGTTTTCTATCTCTTTTTGCCAAAGATGAATTTTGCGAAGGCAAACAGATGCAACACAACAACAATAGCAGAAAAAATAGCAAGTCCAACAACAGCCAAAACAAAAGCCCAAAAATAACTGAGGTTAGGCATTAAACAACGAATAAAATAAGGAAAACTACTCCAAATCACCATAGCATTAGTTTCAGGCACCAAGAGGCTCATATGGTCTTCTTGAATTCAACAGAAACGACCATTCCCCATAATTTCTTGGCTTGCTATCTAACTTCTACCATTAGTGATATTAATATTTTTCTTTTTCAAAATACTCAACGATTGCGATCAAGAACATTCTTCTAATAGTGGCTTTATTGCAAAATCCTTATCTCTTCATTTTAAGTTTCCATGAGCACTTCCTTGGATATATGTTCATATATATACATATAAAATGTAAATCGAACAAAATCGTCATTACCTGCAAGAGTAACTACGCGCAATATCAACTATAGCTTAGTGAACATCATAACTTTCGAATTTATTTGCTATTCAAAACCATATATCATCTATGTTCCATCATAAAGGTGATTGGGATTCCTTGTTACTAATACTCGAGGATCAGTAACTCATCTCAAAAAACAAACGCTTCTTAACAGTTCAAGAAATTCTTCTCATGGTGATTTTGATTACAGGGACTATTTTTTTTTTTTAATAAAAACTTCATGGGCACTTATTCATGTAGTATATATGTACATATATATATATATATATATATTCATTAACAACAAAACACGGAGCAATACAATAATAATTGAAATCTGAATAAATTATGGATTAGCAAACATGTCATCAACTTCAGCTGCTATAAAAAATAGATAATAACGAACATATAGCTTGGAAAGACATATAATTTGAAATGGGTCTTTATAGCGGAAAAAACCTGACTCTACAAAATGATAGTTATTCAAATATCATATTCAATATACTTCACATCTGTAGAGCTTCTACAACCAATCCCAGTCAAATCAAGAGTCACATCAGTTCATAACAGTGAACAAAAAAATTTTTGAAAGATTCAAACCCAATTTTTTAAGCCACGATCTGAATTTCGTTCACTTGGGAAGTTCTGAGACTTCCTTACTGAGGCTCAAAGTCATTCATCCGTTGCTTACGATGACCACTGTTCACTAAGCAAAAAAATTCAGGGTTTGTCTTGCAAAGGAAGCGGAATTACTATCCACAGTGGCTACAAAATGCTTATTTCTTTATGGGATTTTCGTGAGTACTTCTCCATATATGTGAATAGATGTCAAAAGATGCATTTCACGCCAACGCAAAGAAGAAGGGAAAAACAAAAAAA
Source organism: Ficus religiosa (assembly GCA_024759925.1). NCBI lineage: Eukaryota > Viridiplantae > Streptophyta > Magnoliopsida > Rosales > Moraceae > Ficus > Ficus religiosa. The sequence continues at coordinate 4,989 of JAFMPE010061424.1, forward strand.
AAGTGCAACGCGCTGGCAAGCCATTGTTTTAGCACATGCATCCAATATATATGAGTGTGTATATATATGCATGATTTGAACAAAATGAAGATCCAATAAAAATAACCAAGCCCTGTATCAATTAAACTCATTAAGTTTTGTCATTCTCTCAAACAATTGCTATTCTAAACTGAGTGCTAGCAAACAAAATGTCCAGAAAGACAAATAGCTCCAAATGGATTTTGAGCCTCTAAAACGATAATAATTAATTTCATATTCATCATACTTTCTATCTAATTAGAGTCTTAAATCAAACAAGTAGGATTGGATTCTAGCAAAAAAAGAAAAAGGCTCAATCTCATTATTTAATATTCTAAATCGAAAAGCCATATCAGTTAGGAGCATCGAACAACATGAATTAAAAATCGGATACCCATTGTTTGTTTGGCTACGATCCAATTTGGCTTGCTTTTGAGGCGTTCTGAGGGGATTGACTTATTGCAGCTCAAGGTCGTTGATCTGCTGCTCACACCCTTCCCTGACGGTGAATGGCACAAGCTGGATAAGGAAGAGAAAAATGGATTTTTTCTGATAATCCCCAATTCACATAACGACAATTAGCAAATAATCAAGTTAGATAACCATGAAGATTTTGCACTAGAAAGCAATATGTGCATAGATTATGCTACTAAAAGACAGAATAGTGGAAGATTGACCTAAATCATAGGTTCAACATAGCAAGACCTGGGTATTTTCATCGAAAAGAAATTCAAAATGGGAACTTATTCCTGTACTTTGCTTTTTAGTTTAACCATGAAATATTTAAATCTAACTCATGAGATCAACGGTGCAACAGCTGGGTTTGACAAGGCTACAACGGCGGCTGGTCTCGATGGTGAGAACAGAGGCAAGCTCGCGCGCAACGACCACCGCTCTCTGTCGTGGGTGCGAAGTCTACCGTCCACTGGTCCCGGCCGGTTGGCGATTTTAATGGCGGTCGATGTTCGATTGGTGGCGAAGGCTTTGACGGCCACTACTGATGATTTCCTCTTTCTTTGATATATATATATGTGTGTGCGTGTGTGTGTGTATTTACCTGCAACAGAGATCCACTAACAAAATGGAGAAAAGTGAACTAAATAATAAGTCTAAACATGGTGATCGAAAGAAAGAATCCGTCCTTTTCTCTTTCGTTTTTCCCAGCCAAACAAATATTTTTGGGCATCTCATGACACTGATCTGAAAGAACAAAGTCGAAAAAATCGACCAATGGGTCCAAAAAATCAGTGGGTTAACATCAACATTCATGAAAACCCCCCACAGACGGCGCCAGATGTTGGAGCGGTTTCCTCCAAATCAACGTTCTTCCTTCTTCTCCGAGGTTCTCCGTCGCGTTCTTTCCTTTTTTCCCTGGCAGCCATGGAGGTTCCAAGAAGAGCAGAGTGTTTCCTCTCTGCCCAAGCCGTTCTAGAAGGACCTCTCCTGGGTTTTTTTTTTTTTTTTTTTTTTTTTTTTTTTTTTTTTTTTTCCTTCCTTCTTCTTCTTGTTCTTCTTCTTTCTTCTATGTAAATATCTTGTTTTCGCGTAGCCCTCACTTAATTCTATCTCTAATATGGGTTGAGCCTCGAAGGATGCAAGAGGGGTACTCTGAAGCATATAATATTATTACGCTTTTTCTTTCCCGCTTGACCATAGAAGTTGTGTGAGTACTTCTTGATTTGGTACTTCTTGGTCTCAACAGTTTTGTTTAATGATCAAGCTGATATGTGCCATGATTTCGATCTATGTGGGGAAATTTCCCCAACAATTCTTATGCAAATGAGAGGGTAGAAGATGGAATACTTCGGCTTCCAGCCGATACATCAGCATGGAAGAATGTTGATTGGAAGTGGCCGGATTTCGGGAATGAACCAAGAAATCTTCGTTTAGCTCTGTCCGCCAATGGGATAAATCCACATAGTTATCTAAGTAGTAGATACAGTTGTTGGCCTGTTATTATCATCATTTATAACCTTCCATAAGATTTATGCACGAAGAGGAAGTTTATATTTCTTACGTTGTTAATTTCGGGGCCCTATGAGAATGACATCGATGTGGCTTTGTCACCACTAATAGATGAGCTTAACACTTTGCGGAAAGTTGGTGTTATGATTTTATGATGAAATGCATTTTATTATGGACAATCAGTGATTTTCCTATTTATGGAAACTTGTCTCGATGTTCAGTAAAAGGTTACTTTGCATGTCCATTTTGTGGGGAGAACACAAGTTTAAATTTTTTTTGTCACACAGTAAAAAGATGAGCTATACCGGGCATAGGAAATATTTACCTCCAGAGCATTCGTACCGAAGGTGGAAAAAGACATCCAATGGTGAGCAGGAATTTGGATATGCTCCAATACCTTTGACAGGAAGTCAGATACTTGAAAAAGTTTCTCAGATGAAGTTTGAACCTTTTGGAAAACGTAATAAACGCAAAGGCGCGGGAAAAGGCAAAGTTGGAAAAAAAAAGTCAATTTTCTTTGAGTTCAGAGTATTGGGAACATCTACTTGTGAGGCATAATCTTGATGTGACGCACGTTGAGAAGAATGTTTGTGATAATATTATCGGTACATTGTTGAATATTCATGTTAAATCCAAAGATAGCAAAGGATCTCAGTTGGATCTTACTGAGAAGGGTCTTAGAAAAGAATTAGTTCCATCAGATCATCAAAGAAAGACATATCTGTGGCCAACTTATTTCAATTTGAAGAAAGAGGAGAAACGACAGTTATGTCAAAATTTGTACGATGTTAAGGTTCCAGAAGGCTATTCTTCTTATATTTGAATTTTGGAATCAACGGATGACCTTAAATTAATCGGGCTTAAGGGGGAGTTTGGTGGAGTAGTTTGAGTTGAGATTTTTAAGTTTCAATAGTAAATTTTTTTGAAATTTCAGAAAAGACAAAAAACTTTTTGGGAAAAAGACAAAAACTTTTTGGAAAAAAGACAAAAAAAATTTTGAAATGAGTTGTTTGAGTTATAATGCCAAAGAGGGCCTAAATCTCATGATTGTCACACATTGATGCAATATTTGCTTCCTGTGGCTATTCGGTCTTTACCAAATGAAATAAGAAATGTTGTCACACAAGTGTGCTTTTTCTATATGTTGCAAAGAGTTGGACATAACGAAGCTAGATGGAATACAAGCAGACATCGTTAAAACACTGTGCAACCTTGAATGGGATATTCCACCTTCTTTTTTTGACATAATGGTTCATCTAATGGTGCATTCGGTGAGAGAGGTAAAATGAGAGACGTAAAACTATGTGGCCCTGTTTTATTTGCGGTGAATGTATCTTGTTGCATGAAATCTCGCAAGTGTACGAGTTGCATAAGTAACAAAGTGATAAGTAAGGTTGTCGATCACATAAGGATTCCGTTTAAATTTAAGTTAATTACTGAAATTCGTTAACTTTAGGATTATTTAAACGACTAATTGAAAAATAGTAAAAATATAAATTAAACTAAATAAAGTAAACTAAAATGACCAAAAAAAAACCAAACAAATAAAAAGACAAAAACAAACAAGGTTCTAGGGTCTTGACTTCACTCTATCCTTTCTATGTTCTTCATGTTAAGAAATTGTAAACTAGTATCAATCAATTCATTAATCAAAGGCTCAAAATTAATCTCACTACCTCTCCAAGTGTCAAATGAGATTATATGTATAAGTGTCCAAATTGATATCCCTGTCTAACTTATTTACCTACACATTCATTAAGCACACCCTTATATGATTATCAAAATGCCATCGGCCTTCCGAACTCAACAACAACTATGATTGTATTTTCCAAACCGATAAATGAATTAATTTCTCACGAGCATTAAAATTCATAAATCAAATCAACTAATTCATTTCCCAACAAATTAGAAGCATTGAGCATAAAAAAATATAAATGAATTGAATTGAATAGAAATATCATTAACAATTAGTTAAATTATCAAAACATAATGCAAATAGAGCTACATCAAACCCTAAAGCCAACAAACTACACAATATCCATAAATGATAATAAACACAAAATTAAACAAATCAATGGTTCAAGCCTCATCCAATTACAAAAATAAAAAAGATGAAGAAAAGAAATGAAAACCCTAATGATTGTTTCCATAAATCATCAAGTTCTTCCCAAATTTTTCATCTCCTCTACTTTGTTCTTCAAATGTTATCCCCCTTGAAATTTATTGAAAATAAAGTCTAAAATTAAAAATAAAAACTAATTCCTAAACATAAAAATCCTATCATACTATATATATATATATATATATATTTTTTTTTTTTTGCTTTTTTATGTTTTTGTACATTTTTTTTCTTTTTATTCTTCATTTTCTCTCCTCTTTCTTCTCTGTGGCCTCTGGCTTCGACCTTCCCTCAGACCTCTCTCTCTCTGCTTTTTTCTTCTCTTTCTTCTGCTTGTTTTTTTTTTTTTTTTTTCCTTTCTTACTTCAGTAGCTACTGACTGATGCAATTGGACACTTGGAGCGAGGCAAGAAGATGACTTGGTATAGCAATCCAGGTGGCGACTTTTGGCTGGGAGAGGAAGCGAGCTCACGTGAACTCTGTATGCGTGCCAGCAGTGGATCCGACACAGCTGAGTGGATTGACATGAGCAAGATGCTCCACGCGTGGCGATCTAGATTGGAGTGCAGACGTGCTCCTGGACCTCTCAGATGGCTGATTGGACGGCTTGGAGTGTGAGTTGTGTGCACTTCCTCCTCTACGCATGGTCTCTGGTTCCGGAGTAAATTTCAGGACATGTTCGGCGCTTGATTTTAACTCAAGTTAAACTGTACTTATTTTTATCTTTTTTTGAAAAAAAATTTTGATTTTTATGAAAAAGTTTTTTATCTTTTCTAAAAAGTTAACAGAACTTACTATTAAAACTTAACATTTTCAAACTCAACTCATTTACCAAACATCCCCTGAATTTCTAATCCCTTTTTTGAGCTTTTAAATAGTCATATTGTCTCCTATTTCAGCTAATTAAATTACACAAATAAGAAAAATAATTTATTTTCGGGGGTAAATTACTAACATATTAAAATTAATATTAGACTAATTAAACAAAATTAAATAAAATTATGTAAAATCAAAATAAACTATCTAAATTAAAATTATGCAAAATCAAGTTAAATTAAACTAAAATTTATTAAAATGCTTAAGAACATAACCAATCTAAATGCGTAAAAAAAAAAATTAAATAACTCTATTTTTATCAAGTTATCACACCCCCAAACTTGAGATTTTGTTAGTCCTCGAGCAAAACAAACAAGAGAATAAACAAAAACAAGCTAGAGGCAAATTGAGCTACACCGGTGATTCTCAAAAATTTCCCTCGAAGATTGTTAAGTAACATAGCTCAAAGAAGAATACAAACATCATCCAAGTATTGCAATAAACTCAAGAGTAGGTCCCATCTCAAATTGGATTATTCATGTGTGCGCGTGTGTGTGTGGTTGTCTTTCTCAATTTGTTATGGGAAATTCAAATAAATTTATGCAAATATGAAATGAACATATGATCTAATATAAAATGAGCAAGTATCATAAGTTTACTTTTCATCTATCTCTCCACTAGTGTAGACTAATACAAAATCAAGGATTAGCAGGACTTTGTTAGACTTATAATGTGAGGCTAGGGCGAGGGTAGGATGCAGGGAATAATGTGGCTTAAATCACATCCTAAACAAATTAGTTATTCTAGGACCCTTTTTAGAGCTCTATTCATCACTTCAAATTACATCCCACACTAGTAGAAATATTCGATTCCATGATGGTTTTTAACCATCATCAAAAGTTTCGACGACGATTAAAGAATCGTTGTAGAATCCATAGTCGTGGTATGTTATTATATACCACGACGGTTTTTTAACCGTCGTGGAAGGCCGATATATTACCTCTTATGTCTGAATAGGCACGAAACCTACCACAACGGTTTTTCAAAAAACCGTTATGGAATTCAACTATCCACGATGGTTTTTCAAAAAAAACCGTCGTGGTATGTGGACTTTCTATGACGGTTTTTCCAGAAAACCATCGTGGTATGTGCCTCATGTAAATTTTTTTTTTTTTTTTTGCACCTTTTTAACGATTAACCACATGCTAAATTTGCAGGGCCAAAAACTATTTCATAAGAAAGAAATAATATCTATAAAGATATTGTAAATGAAGAAACTTTTCAACAAAAGAAAACACAAAAAATGCAATGAAGAAAACAACCATTACTTACATTAAGAAAAATCAAGATACAAAGCTCAAATTATAGAATTAGCCATCCATCTACAAACTCAAAACCCGAACATTACTTTCCCATTCTTAGATGCACACTATTGTGTTCTACTCTAATTCCATCATTGCAATAAGTAGTTAAATAACAATAGGTATAAGTTACTCTAAAATCATGCACAAAAAGTTAAAAAAAATTTTTTTTGAAAGACACAAGAAAGTTGTAACCTAGAACTACTGCATGAGCATGTGAAGTCCATGAATAATGTATCTATTTGATCTTTTGTTGGTACCTAAAACAGAAAAGGAACAAAAGTTTTTCTATTTACTTTTTAATTATTAGAAGGAAAACAACTCTGTAAAGGGGAATAAGAAGAAGAAGAATACTAAATAAATTAGTAACTGAGAGAATTTTGAGCTCATATTTCATCCAAGGTTGAAATTAGTCATTAAGCATTAAATTTCACCATTAGAAATATCTTTCACAAGATTCAGCTAAAATGAACAGATCACTTGTGGTTAGCCACTTAAAAATATGACTTCTTCCATTTCTTTTTTCCTATTATGCCATTCAAATAGATTGTAATTCAAACATAGGGTAGAGAGGACTTACCTTTCCTATATTATAAGGAGCCAAAGAAGACAATCATGCAAAGGTACTTGTCCATCATGCTTAGCAACCAATAGTACTTTTTGACACTCCGGAATAGAAAGACCCCTGAAATGAATACCCTAAAGAAACAAATAAAGAGATAAGGACATTGCAACTGAAAACTTGACCAAAGCTTCAACATGTAATATGCAAAATAAAAAATACACATGTTATACTCCAAAACAATATCAAATACAACTCTCAGCCTTCACTATCCATAATTCAGGTTTCAAACTCATTTCACGTTGTCATGATACACACTTTTTCCCAAAAAAAAAAAAAAAAAAAAAAACGAAGTCAGAAAAGCGAAAAGAAATTGTACCTAAAACAATTCTTATGGTACATTTACAATCACCAACTAATAAAGCAACACTTTTTGTTGGAAAACAATCACCCAAAATCACTCTCACAATTAGCAATTAAAATTCTTCAAATATTCTCACATTTGAGCATTTTGGCAAACACGTGATTGCAAAACCAAAAATACAAATATTATACTCCAAAACAATATCAAATACAACTCTAACCATATTTTCACATTCAAGCATGTTATCGAACACGTAATATGCAAAACCCCCTAGATTCATATAGAATATGTATATGTAGTTATATTTATATGTATAACATAGTTACACATAAACAAATTTCAAAAGGGCTCAACTTTTCTTGTAAAAAGAAAATGAAATATCTAGAAGCAGATAAATCAAATTAAAAAAAAAAAAGAGTGCAAATTCAATTCTTATTAAAGGAATATAAGAAAAAACCAACCCTAAGCATATGCATTCGAAGAACATGTTTTAAATTAAACATTAAGAGAAAGGAATATTTTGGAGAACTAGTAGATAAAGTAGACAAAGTTACTTGGTAGTCATGACGACGGAGAGATCACAAGAGATGGGAATTCATCAGAGTTGAAAGAGGGAAACTAGTTCGGGGCGGCGGAGGGAGGCATGATAGTGAGAGAGAGAGAGATGGAAGCTTCGGCTGTGGGAGGGAGGATTGGCGGTGGAGGGAGATAAAGAGTGAGGGTTTTGATAGAGGGAGAAAGAGAATGAAGCTTTTGGGTGGGAGAGGGGTTTTTTAAAAAGCTAAACTTATTAAAAAAAAAAAAAAAACATACCACGACCGTTTTTTAAAAATGGTCAAATTCCACGATGGTTTAGAAAAACCGTCATGGAAACTTTGGCTTCCACAACTGTTTTCGAAAATTCATTTCGATGTTGTGTTTTTGACATACCTTCCATGACCGTTTTTTAAATATAGTCGTCGAAACTCCGTCGTGGAATCTATATTCTGTGGTAGTGCCAAAACTTATTTTCAACTTTCATTTGACATATCCGCTTTATTTTCTCTCTTTTTTCATTTCATTTCATTTCTTTTTTTTTTTTTTTTTTTGATGAGTCACTACATTTCCAAACTTATTTATTTCTTAATGAACAAAGCGTGTAGCACTCTCTATTTTCTCTCTTTTTTTTTTTTCCTTCTTTTTGTGGATTTTATCTTTTTTTTTTTTAAAACCATAAACAAAACTTTTACAACTGCATAATTCCTCTCATACTATAGCATAGCTCAAGATAGATCCTAAAACACTAGTAAAAATTATGGATTACACGATGGTTATTTACCGTCGTGTAAAGTTTACACGACGATTAGACAACCGTTGTGTAATCCAATGTCGTAGAAGATACCACAACGGTTCCATAACCGTCGTGGTATCTCAATATTACATGACAGTTCACACCGTCATCGTCGAATCAATAAATACAGTAGCAAACGCCGCAAATTGAGAACTTTACACGACGGTTTTCCTCCAAAACCGTGGTGTAATGTAGTGATTAATCGACGGTCGTGTAATGTATGTCATTACACGACGGTTTTGGCTCAAAACTGTCGTGTAATTGGGCTTAAATTTAAAAAAAAAAAAGGACTTTTTTTTTTTTTTGCTATGGCACACATTACACGACGGTTTCGGAGCAAAACTGTCGTGTAATGTCTGCCATCACAAAAAAAAAAGCCAATTTTTTTTTTTTAATTCAAGCTCAATTACACGACGGTTTTGAGCAAAACTGTCGTGTAATGGTACACATTACACTAGAATCAAATTCCATACGATTATCCAAAACAAAAATCTATTTTGGCATTTCATCGAGCATGTGGTGGGCAGATAAAAACTATGTTAAAAAATGTGTGTAAAGTGCCAAAACCGTGCACAAAACATTCATCTCCAAAGAGCAACAATAAATATAAAAAAAAAATTCAAACAACACTACAAATTACACTCCACGCAAGTTATTAAAGCATTGTGTGTTTGTAGTTTTGTTAGAAAACAAGAAACTGAGCAATATGGAAGTCACCTTGCATTTTTTTTAAGGAAAAATAGTCACGGCCTTGATGGGAACACCGGGAGAGAGAGATGGTGGCGACGGCGGTGGAAAAAAACCGGGGCTATGGCGGCGGTTTGGGAAAAGTTTGAAGTGGCGACGGCGGCAGCGTGACCTTATTTTAAGTTGGGGGAGGGGGGGGGGGGC